>CM022884.1:9885071-9900534 GCA_012654025.1 Pachypsylla venusta | reverse complement strand
TCATTATGGGCAGAATATTGAACAATGTCAATATTCTGAGAATTTACCATTATGGGCAGAATATTGAACAGTGTCAATATTCTGAGAATTTACCATTATGGGCAGAATATTGAACAATGTCAATATTCTGAGAATTTACCATTATGGGCAGAATAATGAACAATGTCAATATTCTGAGAATAATGAACAATGTCAATATTCTTAGAATGTCAATATTCTGCCCACAAAAGGCATTCCCATTGACAGACTAAAGTAAGATAAAAGTTCAACTTCATCTATGACGAATATGAAAAGAAAAATTTAGAAAGTTTAGTTAAAAAGGTCAGAATTGAATGTAAAACTAGGTCTAGCGTACTTATACCGCGCTCGTTTTGTTTTTCTTGGCGTTTCAAATTGATACATCAAAGGACCTTCGCTTTTTAATTTTAGAACCTATAAATTACAAAGAATCATGGCATTTGGTAACAGGTTATGCCTTAGAGCATTTTGCTGTATCCTATTTACTTTATCTTCCTATATGCGAAGTATATAGATAAGTAAAGTATATTGTATTGTTGAAAAATGTCTATGTCGTTTTTTTTGCTTTTCTGGACGAATTGTGACGATTAGATATCAAAAAACTGGTCTAGAAAAAATGTCTGTCCTTCCGTCCGCAAATCGTGTTCGCGCATCTACAGACTTTATTAGTAGTCCGATTTTGATGAAATTTGGTACGAATATTCATTGAGGCTTTAATGTAATTTGAAACAGACATTCTTTGTAACATATCATCGGTAAATTTTGGCACTCATGGGGCTATCTTCATTTGGGGGTCTCTAAAAGTGGCAATAGAGCTCCAATTTTGATGTAATTTAAAACGGACTCTCTTTGTAACATATTATCCACAAATTTTGGGTCTCATGGGGCTATCCTCATCTGGGGGTCCTTTAGGGCACCAAAACTGAAATTCGGGACGAATACCTGCGACATTATCCGGAGTCTGCCTAATTCCTAGAATAAAGGAAGATAAAGTTTAGTACGGTTTTCGTACCCTTTATTTTGTGTGTCTCATGGAATTAAATGAAAAATTCATTAAAAAAAGATGGTTCCAGGATTGTATTATTATTATTTTGATAATATAGTTTAACGTTCTGTTTGGATATTTTGTTAGAAAACTTAATTACCCATGAGCGTACAAAATTTCAGTATGAAATGACTGATTAGTGATTAATATAATACTTCCCTGCGTGCTGTTTGACTATAAATCAAGGTAGCGTGTTAACACGCTAACTTGATTTATGATAAAATTTTTAGCAAAATCGTGTTTGCTAAAAATTAACATACACTTTCCAGTCATAAAAAAAACTTTTTGGTGGGGACAGAAATTTTCCATGTGTTCCAAATATATCTTCAAAATTGAAGAAAAAAAGAGAAATTCTCAAATACAAACTTTTTATTAAAAAATTATGGAAGCATGTTGGGTAGTAATTAGCATCTAGATTTCTAGAAAATATTTTCTGCGTTAAATTAAACACCCTGTACGAGCGTCAAATTAAACCCCCTGTACGAGTATATTTGCACACTTTCCTGGACAATAAGGGATATTAAAAATCCCTGATAACTTAGAGTGAACTATGAAAAATAGAAAGATATCACTTTACAACTACTTTTAAATCTTTGAAAAACATGTTAATTATAAGTGTTATAAAATAAAGTAAAAATATTAACTTTTAAATAAATTAAAACAAATACTTACCAAAAACACTAGGTATTTATGAAGAAACTAGTTTCGAATTACGACTCGACTAGACTGATAATGAATCGAATTATTCGAAACTAGTTTCTTCATAAATTATAATAAATAGAATTTTTGTAAGTGTTTTGTTTTAATTTATTTAAAGGTAATACTTTAAAAATCAATACTGCATAATGCACCCTATCTGCTTTAGATGGCTCAAAGTTTGCATTATTAAGAGAGCTAAAGTGTTTTTCAACCGTTTCTTTTTCCAGGTTATAGGTCCAAATTGCAAATTTTCGACTTTTTTCGGAATCTTTAACTGCTTTGTGTCAAATCAAAATCGTCTTCCATTTTTGACGAGTGATACATTTTTGGAATCGTACTTCCATGGCACAACTTTTGGTTTATTATTTTCAATAATGCGCCTTTGGAATCGTCATGAAAAAAATCCCTCCCCCCACAAAATTTTATATTTCACGTTTCAAGATGCGTAGAATCTAAAAATCGAATAAAAAATTCGTTTGTCCGCCGTACGCCGCTTTTTCCACTTAGCGTTGACCGATTTGGCTGAAATTTTGTGAATATGAACGGTTGGCGGTTTTTTCCGCTTTTTATGGTTTTCATTGACCTTGTCTAAAAAGATAATATTCAGCGCTAGAGACTTGAAATTTGGTATGTATATCATATTTAGGGTCTCAGTAACCTTCGCAACTTTTGGGTGCAATCAAATTTAATTCTGGAGATTTTTACCGCTTTTTAGCGGTTTTCATTAATCCTGTCTAGAAAGAGAATGGTGAGAGCCGGAAACTTGAAATTTGGTATGCATGTCAAATTTAGGGTATAATTGTCTAATTACGCTCCAGATTTTTTTTTTTTTAATTATGTTTGATATTTTTTCCACTGACCAATTATTTCGGTGTCTTCTTCGGTGTCAATCAACCCATTGACACGACAATTTTAGTTTTAAAAACTGTCCATTATGAGGATATTTTTCTTCGTTAAACTATGTTCCGCTCGTACCTGCCCCCTCTGAATTGTCTTGGCGCCCCCTTCCCCGGTTGGGAACTTCTGTTCTGGAGAAATCAAAGAGTCTATGGTTGGATTTTCTTTAAATTTTCTCGAAATTTCAGTTACTACTCGTATTGCATTGTTTTCGACATAATCTCTATAATACCAAGATTTTTTTTGGGGAGGGAGGGGGGTCCGGACATTGACAGTCAAGCCAGGACTATCACCTGATAATGATGATGATGGAAGGTGATGTGGTTTTTGTTGTTGTTGATATTGTTGCTGTTGTTGTTGTTGTTAATGTTGTTTTTTTTGTTGCTGCTGTTTTTTAATATTATAAGTCACGTGCAAAGTAGAGTATTTTTATTAAAAAAAAGATTGAAATTTGTGGGGGGGCTGGACCCCCTCTGGCTACAGCCTTGTATAGTATATACTTACGTTCACATAAAATATTTTCAAATGATAAAATAAAGATGACGCAGAAAGTTAATGATCTGATGATGAGGACAGCCATGACGAAGAACTGAACAGAAGTCGTAATGTGATCATCGAAACTTTAGAACTAACCAAGGTATTTGACTTATATATAGGGAAAAAATAGAAAAAATAAAATGTTGCGGAAAGTTTTTGACCAGATTATTTCGAATTTCACCTCTCTATTCCGATTTTTGGTGGTGAAAACCGTCCAATTTACTCTACTAGATTGTCCAGACCATTGGATGGCATTGTAGTGTGACCCATTTAAAATAATAAAACAACCTCTTACTCTATTAGATTGTCCAGATCATTGGATGGCATTGTACTGTGTACCATTTGAATAATACTTTGAACTATCCCCCGAATTCTATTCATCTCACGTTGGTTATTTACTTCGGCCCCGACAATTACGTCACCAAATGCAGGCAAATAATTGCGATAATATGCATTTAGAGAAAACTGACGAGGTGATTCATATATACAACCAAATTTAGAGATAGCTGTAAAAAAAGAAAGAAAACTGTTAGCTCATGCAGCCTGCCTTGATGGCAACATATTTTTGAGAACCACTAGAAAAAATTGATCTTTAGGATAACCAATAAGGGCTGGCTAGTGGTAGCTTTCCCACTGCACGCAATATTTTGTTGCGAAACGTTTCATGCTCCGCTGTTTCTACAGAATCAAATGAGATCGAATCTCACTGACTGAAACATTGCCTCGAAACGTTTCGCAAAGTTTCATGTTCCGCTGTTTCTACAGAATCAAATGAGATCGAATCCCACTGACTGAAACATTGCCTCGAAACGTTTCGCAAAGTTTCATGTTCCGCTCTTTCTACAGAATCAAATGAGATCGAATCCAACTGACTGAAACATTGCCTCGAAACGTTTCGAGCAGAACAGCATCGCCAAAAAGGCGATGCTCTGCCGAGAACCTCGCAACATTTTGAGGTGACTGTGTGTTAATTTTTTTAAAAAAAAAGTATTTAAGTTTTATTTCTATTATTGAAGACGTTTTTTTTTTTTAAGTTGGCTTAACGTCTCTTTAACATCTATTGGTCATTCAAGACGGGGGTTTTACCCTCCATTCGCTGGAAACTTGCAAACCAGCTACCCACATTGACCTCACCCAGCCTGGGTTGGGCCGGAAAAATAGCCAGCATCACGAAGGCGCGAACCCACGTGGACACCCACATAGAACAACCTCGCTGGACGTTGCTTAACTTCAGTGATCGAACGGGAACTGGTGTATTCAACGTGCACCAGTTCTCGTTAGATCACTGAAGTTAAACAACGTCCAGCGAGGTTGTTCTATGTGGGTGTCCATTAAATACCATGCTAATATTACCATATATCTTCAGTTAAATTCTAGAGCAGCCAGCGTCTATGGCACGTTGAATACACCAGTTCCCGTTCGATGACTGATGTTAAGCAGCGTCCAGCGAGGTTGTTCTTTCCATGTGGGTGTCCACGTGGGTTTGCGCCCTCGTGATCCTGGTTATTTTTCCGGCCCAACCCAGGCTGGCCGAGGTCAATATGGGTAGCTGGTTTGCAAGTTTCCAGCGAATGGAGGGTATTAAAACCCCCGTCTTGAATGACCAGAGAGTTAAAGAGACGTTAATCCAAATTAAACAAAAGAAAAAAAAATATATTAAGAATGACAATGCGTCCATCTCTATTGAAAACTTTTAAGTACTGACACGGAATTACTGATTGTTGCAGTGTGTTTCAAAGGAAAATATACTGTCGCAACATTTTGTTGCATCGTGTTGCAGCAACAAAATGTTGAGAGCAGTGGGAAAGCAGCTCAAGTTAGCTACTACTAGCCTAAGTTAGCTTAGGCCAATCAACGAAAAAAAAATTGGGATAAGAAAATACGTGCTTCACCAGTGACAGTGCCGGGCAAATTATTCCCGCTCATCTTGAGCTCACTGTTACGTGCCGGTCTAGTGTGAACATATTCCTTCAACTGCCTGGAAAAATATTTCTAGTTTTGCCCGGCGGATCACTTTCTGGTCACGGCACTGTCACTGCTTGCTTAGTGTGAATGTTCCTTTAGTGTTCTTCGAAATTCTAATCGGTTCACCACATATTTCGAGGGGCTCGTTTTTTTTTCAAGCACCTGTATAATTATTTTACCTTTTTGAAACGGTTAGTGTGAGGACGCACTTGTTATAATATAACGGTTAGTGTGAGGACGCACCTGTTATAATATAACGGTTAGTGTGAGGACGCACTTGTTATAATATAACGGTTAGTGTGAAGACACACTTGTTATAATATAACAGTTAGTGTGAGGACACACTTGTTATAATATAACGGTTAGTGTGAGGACATAGTTGTTATATTATAACGGTTAGTGTGAGGACACATTTGTTATAATATAACGGTAAGTGTGAGGACACAGTTGTTATAATATAACGGTTAGTGTGATAATATGACGAGTATTAATGTTTGTGTTTCAGTCGTCAAAATGATTTGATCACAGTAGCAGAATGGGTGGAAAACGAAAATTTCTTTTGTAGGAAAATTTAATGTAGAAATAGCTGAAAAATCTAAAATCACTAAAATTTTGTTTCGTTCTAGAGCATAGGCTCCAAAACTTTATGGTTGGCGTCCCCTTTGAGGTAATGAAAAATTTTGCCCTCCCCCAAAATAGTGGTAGCATTAGAAGCTAACTTTTGAGTACCCTTAGTGATTAAGCTAACTGTTGAGTAACCTTAGTGATCCTTAATCTTGTAATGCTATGATGCCCACAAAAATTGTGACATATTACACGAAAGAAATATACATTTTCTATATTAAGTTATTTCCAGGGACGCCACAAGGAGACTCCTTTATTGGTGTCTTAAGTATTAAGGTCTTACCGAATATTGGTGCTAATGGAGCAATATGCTAAAGTTTATGTGGTGTCCGAAAATTGGATGGCTCCGCCCATTTTTATCCACGGACACACCTAGTAAAATAAAGAGGAAAAAACAGTATCCAGTTTTAATTATAAAGGGAAAACATGGGTGTGTACACAAAAATAATAGAACACAAACCATAACCCATCGGTGATCAATTGCAAACCAGACTGCCAGGGATGACCATTGAATAAAATAGAGAAGGAAGTGTCAATCCACTTTATACAACACAAAGGATCTGATATGCTCCAGGACCCTTCCTATGACATTCTAATTCGATATTGACAATTTTCTTCCGATATCCGATATTATCGAATCCCTGATATCGATATAAATATCTGAAATATCGAAAGAAAATATCGATATTTATCGATATCGATAATATCGCAATATTCCTACTCGTAAAGGAGCATTCACACTAAGAAGTAACAGTGACGTGACAGCTCATACTACTCATAGTAGTAACAGTGATGCACTGTCACGTGCCAGTCTAGTATGAACATGTTCCATCAAATGTCTTGAAGAGTATTTTTCTGTCACTGACACTGACAGCGACACTTTCACTGTTTAGTGTGGATGCTCCTTAATAGTGTTCAAGATCGCGGATGAGATCTTCAGGAGTACCTCATCCTATTCGCCCCTTTACGGCGATATGAGATACAGGTATTAGTACTTATAGTACTTAAGCAATATAGTTGCCTAAATTTTGGGAAAGTGTTTTTAAATACGATGAATGTGAAATTAGATCTTGAGGATACTACACCCTAACAAAAAAGTCCAAATGGCGGACGAACGCACTGAGGGGAGCAAGTCAGTTACATTAGGTGATTATCCTAAGCCCGTGTAAATACCGAAGGTTTGGTATTATTAGGAGGTGTGCGGCCTAAAAAAAACTCCACTTCAATCCGCAATGGTAAGTCATCAGCAAATCGAAAATTCTACGCATGGAGACTGTGATAAGCAAACGAGGGTTCCATGAAAGATGACAGCTAAAGTGAGAAGGCACCGATCAGAATGTTGTAACATGGTATAATTCAGGAAAGTGACGCCGACCCAAATAGAATTGGGAAAAGGTGAAGTTAAAGAAGAAGAAAAGGAAGACAAAAAGAAGGTTTATTATTGAAAATAATAAACCAGAATACGACAAAAATTATAAGATCTTTCTGTTCCGTGTTGATTCCAGAGAAATTAAAGAGTTTGTTTAAATAAAGTATCTAAAAAGGTGTTCATGGGAATTCCCAATGTTAAACGTTTGATTCTGCATGTTTTGTTACAAGAAAGAGTCTTTTATAGCAAGTAGTAATAGAATCATTATATGAGAAACCTACTTACACCCAGAACAGAATTTGGAGCAAGAATTATTTATTAAAAAAAATAATAAGTAACCCTTTTTCACACCAAACTCTTCATTTGCTTTCTCTGTTGTAAATGACTAACACACAATTGGACAACCCTGTTTAAATAACATTATTATTATAAAAATTAAAATATATCTAATATACAATATGAACATCAAGTAAACCAGAAACGATGTTTCTATAGATATATATATTGATGGTTGACAATCGCTCATATGAATAAACAATTTTCAGTCCGATCCATTTGTTTGTATTATATATTGGATTTCCGCCGTGTAAATATTTTTTTATAAACATTTTTCGAATACTGTTATGTTTTTTCCGAATATATTTATCAGAGATTTCATAAGATTAGCCCTACAATATTCCACAAGCTGTACATAAGAAAGAAGTTCGATCACGTTTCAAATTGATCGAATTGTAGGCATCAGCAGAGTTAGAGTTGTACTATTTAGATTTAGAATATATCTATACTTCACAGTACTTATCACGGTATCAATAAAATAATAACATTTCTCAACATTTAATTCTCAAATGGGTTTGTATTTAAATTGATGTGGTGCCTTCGGATTCGAAGAGTATTTTTAATGCAATTAAACAATAATATTATGAATATTAAATACAAACTTTTGAATATTCTAATAATATTTATTTTTTATTTATTCAATTCAATTAAATGTGATAATTATTTTTATGATATTTTCGCAAATAATTATAGAACAAAATTAATTAAAATATTATATAGCATGAATACATGTAACGAACATGAATCAAATAATAATAATATTAATTTATGTATGAAAAATAAAATGATTACATCATTAATTACTGATTTTATTGAACACATAAATAGGAGTGTTGTAAAAGATCAAGGATTTAATAATGATACAACAAGAACGATTCGTATTGATAAGATGCAAGGAAGAACAGAAAATGAGGATATAAAAAATGAAAATGATGAGCTAATTCAAATTGGAAGAAAAAATGAAACTAAGAAAAGACGTAGAAGTGTCGACAATGAACAAAGATCTAATCATGATAATGTAAAAAGAACGATTTGTAGTGGTGAGATGCGCGCGCGAGGAGAGGAAATAAAGATTTCTTCATTTCCTTATGAAATTGATAAACTAATTGAGATTGAAGGAAAAAGTGATACCAAAAACTTTTTCATAAATAATGAAGATTTTGGTAACTATAAATCACTAGCTATTTGCCCGAGCTTAGCTTCGGCTACAAAATTTAACAACTAAGAGATTGTTATCGACTTCTATATAGAAAAATAAATACTTTACTGTGGGATTATGTACATATATTTTTGTACTGTGGAACAGATTTGAGTATTTACGATTTTCAGCTTTACCGCTCAGCTCATTGCAAAGTGGTAATTCAATTTTGGAACTTCCAATAAAATTTTGGAAAATTATAATCCATTGGTATCTTTAAAGTTTGGATTATTTGTCTGATCTTTTTANGTGTATATATAATAAATAATTGATTTGCTGTGGTTTTCAGAGTCTGATGATCGCGCAAAGAAAAACATTGGAAACCCTATGCTTCTTTCGAGTTCATTAATGATGGCTGGAACATTTCTACCCTTGGCATTTTCTACAATTGCTTTTATTGCGAAGAAAGCATTGATCAGTAGTTTGATTGCGTTGACATTAGCCATTATTGCTATTTCTCAAAATGGTAAGTAGGTATATTAATTTTAAATATTTTTATCTATGATTTTTAAAATTATACAGGGTGTAGATACAGTTTTTTTTTATTAAAAAAATTCACCAACGATTCAGAGGGTAAATATAAGACTTTTTCTCTCCCTAAGAATATGCCCTCAAATGCCTTCAGACTCTGATATGAAACAAAAAGTGATTTTCAAGCATACAAATGCCTGACATTATCGAATGAAATAATACTTTACCTTCAGAGCCTACAAAATAAACAGAACATGACCGTCCCAAAAGGAACGAATCGAAAAATGAAATAAGGTTCGAGTCAAGAGCTTTAAAGTTTCAACTGCCTGAAAGGAAATATTACGCAAAAAGGCGCACGTATATTATGATTGAAGACTGTATTATAGGGACTTGATCCGTTGGGATGCATTTGCTCAGGGAGAAAAAAATTTACCTCTTGATTTGATAGTAAGATTTTTTAGAAAAAAAAAAAAAAAAAAAAAAAAAAAAACAGACACCCTTAGATGTGAATCTACTGACGCGTCGGGAAAGAAAATTAAATTATGAAAAACAAGACACTGCTAAGTTCCCCTCTTGACGGTAGGGACTGTCCTGTGTCCTGTATAATAACTCCTTTATCTCGAAAACTATTGAATTTAGAAATCTAAAATTTTGAAGGGTATTTAAAATGATTCAATTCAGGTATTTCGGTGTTGATATTTTTTGAGAGAGTACTCTAACAGCCATTTCCTTTGTAATTTTAAAAGGCGTGAGTCAAATTTCCTGTTATTCAACCTGATTCCCCAAAAAAAGTCGAGCTATTCTTAGGGGCAAAGAGAAAAAATTGTCCCCTTTGGAGAGAATCTTGTTGTTCTGTTTAAATGCACTAAATTCACAGTTTTGAAATCGAGTCTGGGACGAGCAATCCCTAATTTAATGCCAATATTCCTTTGCAAAAAGAAAAGAAAAAAAAGAGACATTAAGCTTATTCTTACAGATTGCAAGGGAAATTAAATCACTGAAACGATTTTTCATTTTTTTACAATATCTTTAACGTATTTCATTTATTTCAGAACAACCACAAAGAAAACAACTTCATGAAGTACCAAACAAAAATCATCCATCAATTAATCATAAATACAATGCACCTCTCTCCGAATATTCATTTGATCTATCAGAGCATAATAGTTCATACACATTCTCAAACGACGAAATAAATGCAACAAAATCACCTCTAAAACAGTTTAACGACGATGAAAACATTGAAAGTTATGAAACAAACAATGAGGATAAGAATAAAAACAAACAAAACTATTATCGAGACAGAAAACCTATAACAGTTGAAAACTATAATCCATATCATCAAAAACCTAAATATGAAAATGAGTACCAAGTCACAGAAAATAATGATTATAGAGACAATGAATACAAAACTGTACAAGATCAAGAAAAACATAATTCTGATTATGTTAAGGAATTATACATTAAACCAGACAGGGAAAGAAATAATGGATATAAACAATATAATATTGAAGAAATGCTCGAACATATCAATGAGCAAGACAATGTGAGAGTTCCAAAAGAAAATTACAATAACTATAAAAATACAAACAGGTTTGGGAATCATGGAAAAAACAATTACGTCTTTATGGATGCTCATAGGAGTGAACAGGCAAATATTTTTAATAGGGACAACAAAAAGAACTTGGATGAAGAATTTGAGAATAGATTTAGAAATCATGGGACAAATATAGAAAATATAGTTGAAAATAATGATCATATTAAAAAAGAGACAAACGGTTTTAATAAAGACAACAACGAAAATATGGATGAAGAAAATAAAAAAGGATTTAGATATTATAAATCAAATACGGACAACGTTCATCATATGACTATTAATAATGATATCAAGGAAAAGAAAGTATACACAAGCCTTAATAGGAAAGAAAATATAGAGAAAGAAATTAAAAATATAAATATTGTTATGGGTTATAAATCTAATT
Source organism: Pachypsylla venusta (assembly GCA_012654025.1). Lineage (NCBI taxonomy): Eukaryota > Metazoa > Arthropoda > Insecta > Hemiptera > Aphalaridae > Pachypsylla > Pachypsylla venusta. Next base: position 9,889,393 of record CM022884.1, on the reverse strand, counting down.
CCAATAATAACATAGATCAAGAAAATGAAAATAGGAATCAATTAAACAGACATAGGAATAAAGAATATTTTAATAACATGAATGAAAATATAATGGAAATCAATAGTAATGGACAAGTTAAAAACTTTAAAAATAAATCTACAAATGAAAATATTATTAAGATATATGACACAAATAATAACACTGCAAATAGCCATAATGCATATAGAGAAAACCTAAAGAAAGACAAAGAAAACAATAATATTGGAATAACCAACCTCTACAACAAATCTATGATTAATCAATATAAAATTCAAGATGGAACCAATTCAAATAAAATCAAATTAACCAATACCGATAAAAAATCTGCAATTGATTCTATAGATGATATCTATGCATTTGAAAATACGCCTAAAGATAAATATGTGAATGAAATGACACCAAATTATAAACATAATAAAAAATCAAACATAATTTTTAATGATAATATAAGTACTGAAAACATATTCAAACCAATATCACAACATATAATGCCAACAATACAAACTGCAAAAGAAGAAATTAATTTAAAACATTTTACATCAAATAAAGTGGATTTATTGAATAAACCTTATTTTACATTTGAAGATAATTTCATTTTGAATGACAATTTAAAAACAACACCTTTAATAAAAAATAATGACAATCAATCTGAAATTATTGTTGATGATTTGAATCCTATTTATAAAGCTGATCAACATTTGAATGTGACTGATGATCAAAATTTTGATTCTAGTTTCAAACTAGAATATTATCCTGTTATTAAAGATGGACATAACATTNTTGACCACATAAAAATAGAGCTCTAATAATACTTTGCTGAAATATTGTTACGGACCATTCCGCGCATATTTAGTAAGTGTAGAAACTCTCACGGCATGCGGCGTAGATACAATAGATACATTGGAACTTAAAATATCAAATTTTGAGAGGGGTTTATATTACGTGGTCAAATTACAAAGGTTTTTAACCTACCTATTGAAAATAATAAAATATTTTCATTAAATCTAAATGCCGGGTCCACACTAAGCGAACATTGTTCGCGAACATAATGCCAATGAACGGAACATCGATATTTATTAGCGAACATGTTGTAATAACATTGAATGTTAGTACAATATGTCAATACGATTTTTTTCAAATGACATTGTTCGCGAACAATGTTCGCTTAGTGTGAACGTGAAAATAACATAAAATGTTATTACAAAATGTTAATATCGCCTTTTTGAAATAACATTGTTTGCTGACAATGTTTGCTTAGTGTGGACCCGGCATAAGAAATGTGATGTTGTACTCTCGAGGCTGAGTGCAGGCCGAAATCCTCGTAAGAATTTTTCAAGGGGGAACACACGAATATTGGTTTCTCCATCAATAATTATTTTCAGATACTAACATGAGATATCCTGAGATCAAGATGTATATGCAACGAGTAAAACAAATGAAGACTATATCACCTTCCACCTTGATCAAATTAGTACCTACACGAGTCCCCATCAGGGACGTAACTAGGGGGGGGGGGGATCATAAGAAAATTGGTTATTTTATGTGCACTAGGTACCCTCTAACTAACCCTTTGAAGTTTAATCTAGGATAAGATTTTTGTACTGGCTACAAAAAGTAGACTACTTATTCGACGCCGGCCGGGAGTTGGGGTGGAGGGGGCCCCGCTCTGTGAAAGTGCTACGGGCCTCGCGTAGTGTTAAACCGGCCCTGCTCGTGAATCAGGAGCGGATATAAATTGTATACCTAAATATTACTTTCTCCATCGATTGGTAAATTCAGTGTCGCCTCCTAAATCTTGTTGACATTCAGGAGCAAACATCGCCCTTCATTTGAATCACGACCATCTCCTGCGCAAACTACTACACGGGTTGAGGTCTGTTTTTAACACTACGATTTTCTTTTGTTTGTCTTTTTGTACCATCATAACACTCACTCGCCTTGTACTGCTTTCATTGGTCACCATCATAGCTTAACAGCCGAGGGGCTGCTTTGCAACAACTCGCTATGAGTTGTTGATACTTGAGAATCCTTACGGATATTGCAGTAGCTTCTCTTTGCTTTCCCCATACATAAAGGGAAAGATATCCTTTCTGACCCTGCCCTTATTCGCCTTTTACGACCGGGTATGGATATTTATTTCGTTCATTGAATTAGAATCCAGTTATCTAATCGGTTATAGCTCCGCCATTATATGAATAACTAGCTGAGTACCCGAACTTCGCTTCGAAGTTCGGGTACTCAGCTATTTGAATAATCAAATACGCGGGATCTAGCTTACCCTATAATGTATAATGGTCCCAATTTCGAGCTTCGTTGTAAAAGTTCCCAATCAAAATAAAAAAAATCCAAGCCATTCAAATGTTACAGGGCCTTTGCTAGGACTTCTGGTATCTTTGAATCTCTAGTTCTTACTAATTTCAGTTAATACTGGATTCGCGAATACCGCCATCAATATTTATTATACATTTCAATACATGAAATTGATCTGATTAGGCACTGAGTTTTATCTCTTACCATTCTCGTTCTGAAACCTGTTAAAAAGCGGCGAAAAAACGGCCAACGATTCGATTTCAACCAAAAGTTGCGTGTGTTGTCAATGGCATGAAACTGACATATACCAAATTAATTTCAAGTCTCTAGCTGAGATATTTTGTTCACAGACTGACAGACACACACATACACAAGGATCAATGTCTGAAAATCGAGATTTGGGACCTGGGGAACTCAAAACGTGTTTTGAGGTCCGACATCGAACATTTCAGTCCATCTCAATACTTTCCTCTTTAGAGGTTAAGGAAAGTTTAAAAAAAAAAAAAAAATACAATATTTATTGTTTTAAAATAAAAAAGTTGAACACCCTACGTGAAGCAGACAGGCAGCCACCCTATGATGAAAAATTAAATTGTTAAAAAACAATTTGATCAGAGAGAGAACTCTCTTACACTGCATAGACTTTGACACAAGACCAGCAATTCAGTGCACTTTTCAGGTTTTTCTACAGCCACGAAAATATGTGGAGTGACCTTTGTTGTATACCTATTTGATAATCAGATGGTATGAGATAAAATCAGTTTTGAAAAAAAAAAATAATAAAAAAATAATAATGATAATAATAAAAGAACTCACTAACATTTTAAAAGGAAAAAACTATTTTAAGTTTCAATTTTGGATTGTCAAGTGATTTGTAAATATCGGGTAACTTAATGTAAATGGCAATGCCTGATAAGCAGCAATTTGAACCGCTTTCTAATTTCATGTGTGTCCCTTGTGTGGAACACCAAACCCACCATATGAATGTTCCAATCCAATAATTAGAATGTCGACCTAAAATTTCTGGTCTACAGTTTTGTGGATTTGATTTTTTGGTTTCCCAACCAATTTCTCTCTAAATCTTCATTTTACTTGTTAACAATAGATCTAGTTGAAATCAAGTGTGCGGTTTAAATTTACTCTTCTGAGTCTACTGGGTGGTTTTCAATTTGTGGACCACTCTTATATCTCAGGAATGGCTTGGGATTTTAAGATGAAATAAACGATATTCTTCATAAAGTTAAGGAATTACTCATTTGTTGTGTTCAATTTGTAAAGTTGCATATTTTGACCCTAACTTTTGATTTTTAAATAGAAAATCCCAATTTTTATTCCATTTTTGAGATCATCAATAAATTTTAAGTTGATTTGACTATTTATACTTTTTAATTTTACAAATTTTCGCAAAAATCCTATATGTTAGTAATGACTTGAAACACAGGTGAGTGACTCATCAAATTGCATTGTTGTTTACCAAAGTAGTCTATTGGGATGTTGTAGTGGCAAAAAGAAAAAAGTGGCAAAATTTGTATTATTGTTTTTTCGCGATAAAATAAACGGGTATTTTTTAAAAAGGAACTCCCAATCCTTACTACCCATCAAGTTGGTGTTCCACAAGAAGAGGCCATTTTGTGGTTGAAGTAGTCAACTTGGTTCATCAGCGGAGGATGTGAATTTGAGGACCCATGTTTATTAACCAAAGTTGCCTTTATTTGAACTCTAGTATGCGTGGTTAAAGAATTACATATTTTTTGGGACACCCAGGGACGTAACTAGGCTGGTCAGTATCAAGCACCCATTTTGTCTGACAGTTCACGAGGCAGACGAACTCGGCGAGTGACGGGCGCTGGCGGAGGAGGAGTTACTAGGAAGTTTCCCTTCCACCTGGCTTAAACAAATTTTCAAGTTTTCAACAAATCAATATAAAAGAACCAAACACACAAATGGTTGGTACGGCGTCTACCCATCTCTATTGCGGGCGACAATGATGC
>CM022884.1:9856160-9869389 GCA_012654025.1 Pachypsylla venusta | reverse complement strand
TGAGGCTGTTCCAGTGATTCTAATAGGTAAATAATAGAAAGATTTCAGAGTAATGTTTTGAGACCCAAAGTCAATGCCCCTTGGTACATTCGATTAAAAAAATGCCTCTTTCCACCAAGAAGGTCTCCGAGATTACGTCAAGTGTCAATCCTGAGGCCGTCCATTACCTCGAGGTTGGCAACCTATATAGACGTTTCAAAAGAAGAAAACCTCACGAGCTCTCATAGAGCTCAATATCTTTGTTCTTTTTCAAGAAAAAAAAGGTACTCCTAAGTCGACTCTTTGAAGAGTCGACTCATCTCAAAAAAATGAGTCGACTCATGAGTGAGTCGACTCATGACTCGACTCGTGGATGACTAACCCATCCCTAAATTGGACAATTTGAATCAGTGTCAGCGGACATTTGAAGGATGTTATACTCCACGCATTCAAATAAACAAAGAATTAAGTTAATATCTCTCATAAAACTTGTTGAATTCCATTTCAACATTGACTTGGTCCTTAATAGAAAGACGTTGTGTGCATTTTAACAGCTTCCATGGCCCATTGGTCGGCAAGGGCAATAATGGACAATGAGTTAGTAAATGCACATAGTGAACTTATGAAGGTAAAGTTGAAAAACAACATAATATAACAAAGATCTTTCTTTCTTATTTTTCATTTGCATGTGTCATTGATATGAAAACACGTCAAATTAACTTTTCCATTCAAATTTATGAATCTATAGATTACGCAAATTTAGGTGACAGGTCGTGCCGGGCAGCATTTTGCTGTATCCTTTTCGTGTGTGTCATGGCGTGAATGATTTTTTATATAAAAAAGAAGATGGTTTCAGAATCGTATTGTTATTATTGATTTGATAATAGACTTTCACGTTTTGATTGAATAAATTGATAGAAAACATAATTATCTTTCAATTTTGAATAAAAAATTTCTTATCAGTGTAAGAAAAATGAGTAGATAACCACAGTATATTGGTGCTGCTCAATCCGCTTTTTCATGACAATAAAGGGCACGTCCGATGGAGTGCTCATGAAACAGCATTTTTTAGTGTCTATCATATTTATAAAAAAATCTGCTGTGAACATCATACGACTTTCCTTATCTATAAAATTGCGACACGTGTACAATACTTACCGTTTCCATTTAATGTCAGACATGTCAAAAGTTAAAAACCGCTAAAAAACGTCAAAACCCCGCAAAGAGTAGATTCGATTTCAATCCAAAGTGTCATTTTGAATTCCATGCATACAAATTTGATATAAATAGGCACCAAATTTTAAGCTCTAGCACTTACCGTTCTTTTTTTAGGCAAGAACCGCAATATAGCGACAGAAAACCAACAACAGTAACTTCGATTTCAACCAAAAACTTTCTTGGTTCGTTTCGGGCATAAACTTGACGTACACATTAAATTTCAAGGCTCTAGCATACGAGCATTCATGAGATATCTTATTTCCATTTAATGTCAGACATGTCAAAAGTTAAAAACCGCTAAAAAGCGTCAAAACCCCGCAAAGAGTAGATTCGATTTCAACCAAAGTGTTATTTTGAATTCCATGCATACAAATTTGATATAAATAGGCACCAAATTTTAAGCTCTAGCACTTACCGTTCTTTTTTTAGGCAAGAACCGCAGTATAGCGACAGAAAACCAACAACAGTAACTTCGATTTCAACCAAAAACCTTCTTGGTTCGTTTCGGGCATAAACTTGACGTACACATTAAATTTCAAGACTCTAGCATACGAGCATTCGTGAGATATCTTGTTTACAGATAGACACACACACACTCACACACATGGCTTAAACTCGAGAATTGGGCTTTGGGGATCCCAAAACGTGTTTTGGCATTGAAAACTCGACATGGAAAATTTCAGCCCAATGCAATACTTTCCTCTTTATAGGATAAGGAAAGTAAAATTTTCAATAATACAATACTTACTTTTCCTATACTCCGTAAGATAAAGTAAAAACCATTACAATTGACCGATCCTGTATGAGTAAAGCTCTGGACTTAATACCAATACCAACAAAAGTATGTAGATTACTAAGTGTTAGTATATACTTAGTAATGAAAAAATACCAAGAATGACAAGCCCTTAAACAACCCAATGCTGGGTTATGTAATGGATGGTGAAATAAAAAGAAAGTTTAGACGTTTGACGTCCACGCTCCAAAGATCTGATGACGTCAATAAACTGATGATGGAGAGGTGGACCTGATGACAGAGGAATTTGTTTACATCATTGGTGTATATAGGGTGTCTCGGGTCTTTCGTCCACTTGGAGGGAACAACTGCGAAGCAACGAATTCAATAGAACGTCTCCAGCATATACCGAGACCTAAAAAATGACATACATAACAAATTTCCAGTCTGTAGCCCGTAAAATTCTCTTTTTACATATGATTAATTAAAACCGCTAAAAAACGGAAAAACCGTATATTCGATTGCACCCAATTTTCGGGGCACAATTAGAGCCCAGATGGGACCTATATATTAAATTCCATCTAAATAGGTCAACGCTAAGTGGCCATTACGGTGTACGGCGCGCGGCGGAAAAACGGATTTTTTTTATTCGATTTTTGGATTCTACGTACCTTGAAACGTAAAATATCAAATTTTGAGGGGGGTATTCTTTTTTTCGTGACGATTCCAAAGCTTCATTATTGGAAATAAAAAACCAATCAAATTTGTTAGTCTTTGGCTTTATCGAGTTTTTCTTTCGTCTATTTTGGTTGTTCGTAAAAGAAAGTATCTCACCAAGATAGGCAAATGAAATAATAATTACTTTTACCTATGAACCTACCTGTCTAATCTTAAGGTGTTTTTTTTTAGAAATTTTAAACACGGAAGAAGAATATGTCTCTAATCCATCCAGAACCTCTGAACAAAGCATTTTATAAACAAAAGTAATTCAATAATTTATTTTATTCTTGCTTAGTGATCAGTACGAGTCAGTTCGTACTTACTATTATCAACAGATAATACAAAATAATTTTTGAATTTAAAATAATATTCGTAATTTTTTCCAAAAAACAATATAATTTTGTGACATTTATTTTCTTCAAAAAATAAAAAATATAACCGTTAATAATCATGAATTTATTAATTATTAGTTTTTGTATTTTGCCATGTTTGGTATTTGGTGCTAGTATTAATAGTAAAGATAATTTACTAGAAAATGAAGCTAGATCTGGTGGCGAAAATACACTAGATACATTTTGAAAGAGCCCCATCTTTTTGAAAGAGTGAATCTTTAAAATATTAGAAGGAAACAACAATTTTATAATCAATCAATTACCTATTACTAATATCATCCTGTACGATGGTTAATTCATTCAATAACGGCATCATCGTGTTCGATGGTAGCCAGATGTATTAGATAGCAGCTTTATATAAGTTTGTAGTCTACTGTTAAAGTTTTTAATTGACATCATACATCTGTTCTTGGAGGCTGATAATTGTCATACACCCCCAGAACCATATCAATCACAGCAATATAATTACATCAGTAGCACAAACATAATAATATTTCGGAGTTGCTTAATGTGTTATTTTACACTATCAGCTTAAGTGGACTCGGCCCTTGAGGATGTCACCCTCAAGTAACTTTGCGTAATCTCAAGTGAACATTTATGAAAAGAAGAAGAAAAACTAAAAAACTTAAAACCTTAGTTGGCTATTTCAAAGAGAACATGCGAGTTTTCTTTACTTTGTGTTTGGCCAAACTTTTAAAAAAGGAAAGCTCGCATTAAATCAGCACGTGATTCAGTAATTTTCGACTTTGAAACTTAATTTCAAAATTTAATATGACCTATAATTAGGGGATACAAATGAACTTCTTAAAAATTGGTGAATATCGTTTGAAAAATAAAAACCCAAATTAATATTTTAATCTCAGACAGGCGCAAAGTTATTTTTGCAAAAGTTCTGAAAAACCCCAACTTCAAGCTAGAATTTCTCCGTCCCTATTATAAGTACCTACAGATCTTACTTCAATTTTCTTGTACTTATAATTTCTAAAATGATTTTGTATCGACTACAAGTAAATTGATGAGTTCATAAGCGCTTTCGGCTTTCGTCTACCACGACATCTTCTTGTGAACCGCTAGTGTCTTATTAATTTATTTGTAGTAGATACAAAAACCAATTTAGAAATTATATTTGAAAATGACTACAAACGTTCCGAATAATATTTCTTATATCTTGTACTTTTTTTAAAATGTGTTTCAACCCCTAAGTGACCTTCCACAACTGTGCTATAAAATTAAAAATCACTCAGTTGGTTGAGGCGGTGGATTCGTAACTAGGAGTCTTTTGGTTCGAATCTATCTCCATCCCAATCTATTGCTCACAATAGATCTAAATAAAGGTCACAGTGATAATTGTAGTCTTAATAGAAACTTGCAACCAGTTCCTTAATAAAAAAAACTCTAGAATCACTCTAGAATGTTATCCATTTGAAATAATTAAAAAAGGTTGCCAACAATCATACCACGTTGAATACAACAGTTCCAGTCAGATCACTAATGTTAAGCAACGTCGGGCGTGGTCAGTACTTGGATGGGTGACCGCTTGGGAACGCCACGTATCATTGGCTCATTTTCCCGGCCCAACCCAGGATGGGTGAGGTCAATGGCTGGTTTGCAAGTTTCCAGCGAATGGAGGGTAAAACCCCCGTCTTGAATGACCAATAGATGTTAAGCCAAAAAAAGGTGAAATAATTAAAAAAGTTTTTAATAATTTTCATGAGGGAGCAAGTCAGTTTCATTAGGTGACAATCCGCGTAAATACAGAGGGTTTCGTACTAGGAAGGGCATCCAACCTTAAAAAAAACTGCTTCGAAACAACGATGAAAGGTCATCAAAAAAATGCGAGTTTGTTCGCAGTTTCTATAAATATTATACGAAGTAAGTGTAGGTTACCGTGGAAAGGGTCACAGCTAGGTAGTTGAGAGTAGGTACAGAATAATAAGGTGGCATGGTAGTATTAAGGAAAGTAACACCGACCCCAAATAGAATTGGGAATGGGTGAAGATAAAGAAGAAGTTGTAGAATGACCAAGTCAAATCTAACTTTTTTTTCTAGAGGTTAAAATTAGACCGTTTTTGGATAGACTGTCTGAAGTACAATAGAGATATACTACAAACAATGAAAATTAACTTAAAGAAGGATTTTTTTTTTTTCAAAAATAAAATCCTGACCCTGCTGTCAAAGAAATGAGAAAGTTTCAAAGATTCTTTAAAGGATACAGGCAGGGAATGATACAGGTATCTAGTTGAGGGTAAGGGATAGAATCTTATAATCGGTATTCATCTATAATAATAAAACTCAATGTAACGATAAATGTGTATGTATCACTAATTGTTTAGCCAAAACGGTAAGAGATATTGAAAAATTGATAAACCAGAAAAATTATCAGAATTCAAAAATATCGAACCGTTTTCGAGTTACGGCCGAAATTTGATCGAATTTAGCCGGTCATGGTCCGATATCTTAAATATTGTCGCAACAACATATCAACTCAAAGCGAGAAATTTTTAGGTGGCCTTTTAAACCTTAAGTTAAGACATCGTTTGCAAACCGTTTTCGAGTTACGGCTGTTTTTCCGATTTTTGAAAGGGAAATCATAGAATACTATTAGCACGGTAAATGGCCTCTAAGGATCCAAGCTATAGGCCGTAGCGAAATACGGTCAAAACAGCTAGTAAACAATAAATTTGAGAAAACCAATTGTTAGTTCAATTTCTCCAAGTCTGGGAAGGCAATCCCCCCTCCCCCGTATCTGGTTCTGAATTCATGTAACACTACTGAACCCTTTAGTTGTTTTTCGACTGACCCATTTTTTCTTACTCGTTCTGTTTTAGGTGTAAAAGCTGTTACCGCCATCGACAGAGCATCTAAAATGAATTCTATTAATCTTATTCCTGGAATCACTCTTGTCAATGAGGATACAGAAAGAAATTCCAGATCTTTATTGAGTGAAGAAGAAGTCCAAAATGAACTTGAAAGAGAACCTGCTGACAAGACTGCCAGACTTTTAGATATGGTGTTTGACAATGCTGCTAGATTTATCAAAACTCATACTGTTCAATTTAAATTACCATTGGCTACTGAAGATGTGTCCAGAGCTTTGGATGAAGGTAAGAATTTAAGAGGAATCTCCGTGGCGCAGCGGCTGACTTGCTAACATCATTAAAGCTTGGTCCCGCCCTGGGTGATCCAACTAATCATTGATTTCTTTAAACATAATACCAAAAGTTCCATAAGAATATTCATCACAATCGGATAAGGTGTTCGAGAGTTCTCGTCCTGTGAGATAGATAACAGATCCAACCGGATCGTATCATTGAAAAGTTCCGAGAGGATACAGTCAAACATTTTCAGACCCTTTTTGGCACAATTCTCCATTGCCGAGTGGTTAAGTCTATTGACCCTTGGCCAGTATGATGTGTATCCAAAGCTCGCCCGAAGTCAACTTTTTCTGATTGAATTTTCTCTTTCCGGAATGACATGGCTTAGTAATTTCCCGGAAGTAATGCAAAAGCGGTTGTCGAGCATAACCTTCGCCGTCAAAGAGGATAGATGTCAACATAAAGACTTTTCTCTGTGTCGTGCATGAAACAACTGACTTCATGCAGGTCTACGTCTGGGTCCATTTCGTATCGGTATTTTGTCACCCTGGTGCTATATCCAGAACAAAAACAATTAGTTTTCCCAGCGGGAGAGGCCCTCGTCCATTATTACAAAGATTAAATTTCAAAATAAACTATAGATATATAAAATCATTATTCTTGAAGATTGATCTAGATTCGGATTAGGGTTTCCCATGAAGAATATGAATATTGATACACGCAATTGGTTTTATAAGGAGACAATAATACTCATTAGATAGAAAGTTTAGTGTGTCAAGGTTAAATAATAAAAAAATGTTAGGTAGTGATGTGTCACGACAAGTTAAAAAAGAAATTATATTCAAAATGATTAGTTGTTTAGTGGAAGACTCTATTCTAAATTTCATTCGAGTAGAGATGACCAGCTCTCATGATTCAGTTGTCGCCGCACTAATCTTGTGCGTGGTAGACCCAGATTCGAATACCGGCAAACGCATTAATTCGTCACTGTGGTTTTAATGTTAAGGGTCCCACCCACAATGGTGATAAATAGCAACACAGTATTAGTATTGTAGGTTATGTTGAAAAGGTCAAAGTAAGTGCATGATAAAAATAGATATTGGGAAAATCTAACAATGCCTCAATGACCACCCAAGTTATGACATAATAACACAAAGAATATTTAAACACGTTTCAGCCATTAAGGAATGGATTGTGTATCGAGTCAGTAGTCAATTCCCTGTTTTCTACAAAACTTGTACACCAATCATACAATTTTGACTAAATAATAAGTTATTAAGTGTACAGTTTTTTTAATATAATTAGTGGAGAAGCCTTATTCACTCTCTATGATTAGTGGAGATGCCTTATTTATTTTCTATAATTAGTGGAGACGCCTTATTCACTTTCTATAATTAGTGGAGAAGACTTATTCACTTTCTATAATTAGTGGAGAAGCCTTATACACTTTCTATAATTAGTGGAGACGCCTGCTATTCTGTCAAAATAAATGTACATCGTGGAACGGACAGACAAACTTAAAAATCGTGGCTTTGAAACAGATCTATAAAACGATTAAATATGAACTTAATTAAATTAGGTATTTTAAGAGTAATTCTGAAGTGAAAAGTAATAATGAAATGTTTGTTTCAAATTCTATTAGTTTTAACGAAAGAAATATTGTCGGTTTGGTAGAAATAATTAATTTTCTACCAAGAAAAATCTGTGATAACTGTGGGATAGAAATTTCCTTTCTTAAAGTGAAATCCTCTTTAAATGGCTATCAATCAACGAAGTAATATTATTTTTTTTTTACTTTTTGAAATTAAGCCTTGAAAAATAATGTGTTACATTTAGTCCACGTCTGTGGCACGTTGTATATGTATACACCAGTTCCCGTTAGATTACTGAAGTTCAGGAACGTCCAGTGAGGTTGTACCATGTGGGTGTCCACGTGGGTTCGCGCCCTTGTGATGCTAGCTATTTTTCCGGCCCAACCCAGGCTGGGTAAGGTCAATGTGGTTAGCTGCTTTTGAAAGTTTCCAGCGAATGGAGGGTAAAACCCCCGTCTCAAATGACCAATAGATGTTGAAGAGACGATAATCCAAAAACAAGTAAAAGATAAAAAAGATAGCTTGCTGCTTTTACTTCTTAAACCATATTTGGTATGCCTTTCTTTACATTTTCAACAGCTTCAGTAGATCAGTGGGTTGAGATGGTGGATGCGTAACCAGGAGACTGTTGGTTTAATTTCAGCTCCATCGCTCTTATTCGACACAAGATTGTAAATAGAATCTTTGAAAGAGGCGCCTAAGAAAGATATATACATATTTTTTTTAAACAACAACAACATTTAACGCCCCAAAATTGATCCCGGCTTCGTTCCTGTCCGTGGTGTAATTCCGTTTCTACCTTTCAATGTCGTTAATTAGTGGAGTTGTCATTTTGTAATATAGGGGTAGCTTCGAAAGTGTCATTATTATACCGGTTGGGTGAACTGATCACACCTTAATATCGCCACCATGAGGTTTCAGTTGGGCCAATGGTGGTACAAAAAGACAAACAAAAGAAACAACGCGGATTTAAGTTCAACTCTCACATCATTCGCCCATTTAAGCAAAAGATCAATAACCAAAAGTGTAGTATACACTTGGCTTTTATTTTGTGATCAATACATGTTTTTTTAGTACAAATTGTTTTCTGTAAAGATGGTTCTTATAATTATCATACATAACAAAGTATTGTGGCATGGACCGGTTCATGTAATCAAACCAGTCTACGCATGACGCATGCTCTCGTGATGTCGGGTCAGACTTTATGATTTAATAATGGTTACGATCTGGTCTGCGTCTACTCTAAGGTCCATTACTCCTTGGAATTTAATTCAAGGTGATTTTTACTTTCTTTTCTCTTAAAAAACTTCTCTCGTGTAGGTAAACATATTTATTATAAAATATTTGATTATGTACAAGACCAGATGTAGATACCGCCACATAGGTGGAAGTTTTACTTAAAGGTAGACCGATTTTATTGAAATTTGTTTTAAGAGTTTCACTCGGGGTCTAAATTAATATTCAAATGTTTTCGTTATCGTCAGTTTTGCGATAGCTCTCGAAAGCTGGGATCGATTCTGTTGAAACATACATTATGTTCATTGAATTGACTGATGTTTGGCTTAACGAAGACCTGATGATGGCCACTTGTAGTGAGAAAGTTCACAAAATTACTAGTTACAAATAACTCAGGTAATATACATTCAAGATGACTGGTAAAACAAAGAGACCTTGCCCAACATTTTAATCTATTTTTGATTTCTGACTCAAAATTTTCGTATTTTTCCAGGTCGTGCTAAATTGAGCAAAAAGAAATTCACACCCATCCTAATGCTTCTTGGTGCTAAAATCTTTGCTATTCTTCCCATTGTCATTGGAGTCATCGGTTTATTAGCAATCAAAGCATTATTCATTGGAAAATTAGCAATTTTATTAGCAGGATTTTTAGCAATTCAAAAGTTTGCCAGTGGAAGTGGTGGTTTTGGAAGTGGATTTAGTAAACTTTCTTCTGACAGTTATTTATCAGGACCTTCTTCTGGAGTTCATTCCAGTTGGTCAGCACCAGCAACAGGTTCACAATCAGCAGGAGGATATTATAAAAGAAGTTATCAAGATTCTGCTGATGTAGCACAAAACTTGGCGTATAGTGGACAAGTTGATAGTTCATAGGATGTTCCATCAGCATTGTATCATCGACATCTTGTTCAATGATTGCTATCAAAATGTATGAGACTGTATCTCTTAATAAGGTTTTTGTATAGATGAAAATTTTTCTCGACATTCTGTTTGTCTAAAGTAAACATTTTCCTTATTTTATAGTCAGTTCATTGGTCCGAAATCAGAGCTGAGTGGAAGAGACTACCCTCCTCGATCTTTCACAAACATTATATTCTCACCACTGAGGAGTGGTGAGAATATAAATAAGGTGAAGGACAATGTCGTTCATTTAGAGCCGAAATAGAAGCGACCCAACAAACATTTGAGATCATGGTGATATTATCTACATCAGTTCCATTTGGCACTCTAACTCTCTGACATCTTCCCCAGGGATACGACACAAACCAGCTCTGTAAAAAAAAAAACCAAACTTGACTATTTCTCTTTAATTTCACCAAATATATTTCATGTGTTCACGGATGGCTCTTCCTGCTCGTTTGACGAGTCCATTTCTTGACTATTTCTTCTTTGACATTCTATGTTGGTTTCCCCATCTTCATATTAACTTTCTCCAATAAGTTATCTCTTTAGATTATGTTTGTGTTCCTTTATAGGTTGTCAAATCTTCCAGAATATCTTTTTTAAGTTCACTTATTCCAAATTCTATTTGGGTTTGGCGTTGCTTTCCTTAATTCTACCATGCCAAAACCTTTTGTTCTGTGCCCACTTTCTTTAGCTGTACCCCTTTCTTGTACGGTAACTGTGGCTTGCTTCTCACAGTATCCATGGAAAATGTGTAGAAACTTGAATTGCTGATGAACTTTTATCATTAGTTTGAAGTATAGTTTTTTGAAGGCCGAATGCACTTCCTAACACCAAACCTTCTTTATTTACACAGGCTTAGGATTGTCACCTAATGAAGCTTTCTTAGCTACATTCACTATACTTAGTACTTATTTCACATTTTAGAGACATATTGGATGTCTATCTATATCATAAGATTTATCACCTAGATTTTTGATTAAATTATTAAAAGATTTCTTTTCTTTCAGATGATAAACTCCAAGCATTTTTTCTTCTTCTTCAAATCACATCTCTAAACAGCAGACTATGTTTTTGCTAAGTTCACTAAATAATCATACTCACTAAATCCTTACCATCATATATTTAGATGCATTCCACATTTTTCTAACGTCAATATTACTCAGGGATATGATTCTGTCTTCCACTAATTCTAAAATATATTTGAATTCCTCATCTCGTATCTATTTAAGTCATTATATTGTTTGTCATTATTTTGAGTGAAAATAAATTTCCTTCTAATAAATAATAGGAACTCCCATTACTCTAAACCCTAACAGATGAATCATTCAATACTCTCAAACCACTTCCTGATTATTTAGAAACAATATCAAATCATACAATGATACCTATTTGATTGATTGTTAATAGAATCCTCAATAATATTCTAGTATAACAAATCATGAAATCGGTAAATTGAATCAAATTGTTTGAATTGAAAATATTGAATTTACCTATACCGGAAAATGTGGAATTAATTGAGAATATTCGGGCACAACTTAAATATCCCTAACACATCAAGGAAAATGGCGATTTAATGTAGCTCGCCTACGTATCTTTTGAAAACTAGTTTGGAACTTATCCGCATATCCCGCTTTTTAAGTACAAGAAATGAGAATGATTAAATAACACTTGACTTCATGTACTACAATTTTAATATATTTCTTGTGTTTGATAGTTCTACCAAGCGTCCTAAAGATTTTCTCTCTTTGCTTTTGAACTGTAGTTTAATTCCTTATCTTTGAAAAATAGTTTGTAACTTATCCCCATACCCCTCTTTTTAAGTGTAGCTTGCATATGTATCTTTTGATATTACGTTCTTATTCTTGAAAATTGTCAATTTTAGTTTTGTGTATTGTTTATGTATATCACTGTTGATTGTTGATACAGAGTCCACCGTGAATTAGGTGTAGTAAGAGACCCTTTTGTCTTATTTGAGTTTAGGTAGGGAAAATAAGACAATAATAATTATTAATAAAGACAACATTTTAAACCTTTTGGTCTTAACAGTAGCGAAAGTAGGCGTCCAAATGGAGGTACTATTAACTTGTGGAATAAAGGTTAACATATAACATTGGACGCTACGTGATTCCTTTGGAGATCCAAGTATATTGTCGTATGGTATATGAAATCTACGTCTCATTTGAGATGTTATTGTTTCAATGCATTAGATGTCAACTAATGAAACCCTAGTCGTCTTTGAAGGCGACTTTTTACTACTCGCAACTACATGCTGTTAGAAGCGACTGATCCAAATTAATGTAGGTTCATAGAACCTCGTCTATTGTAAGCGTAATATGTCACTCGTTTACAGTGGTCGAGGTTATATCTTCTTCTAATATATAAAATTCTCGTGTCACGGCGTTTGTTACCATACCTCCCTAAAACGGCTTAACCGATTTATGAAATTTTGTATGCATATTCGTTAGGTCTGCGAATAGGTTTTTATCTATAATTCAAAAGAATTTAACACCAAGTTTGTTGGGTAGGACGTGTTGGGAGTAGTATTGGATTAGGTACAAAAATAAAAAATAAAAATAATAATCCGTGTTGAAGTCTGCGCAAGGTTGGGCTGGGTCACAGCAGAATTCAACAAGCATTTTTTTCTTTGGAACCTAACCCAAATTCTCAACATATTCAACATAGCTTAACAACCCGTTACTACTCCCCATATTCTCGAAACGAAGTTCGAGTACTCAGCTAGTTTCTTTTTTTTTTTTTTATAACACAGTATTAAATGGGAACCCAGTGTTTTTGGTAACACAGCTACTTAATGAAAAAATAGAAATTTTTGTCGTAGGTATTTGATTTGATAGAATTTTATCTTATTTTACAAGTCTTAGTAATTCAATTGAATTTACATTTTCTGACATCGTCAATGTTCTCTTTTTTTCTTCATTCTTGATTATGTATATAGTGAAATTTGGACGTTCCAGTAAATTTTAACCTTATTCATAATAATAATTATTATTAACCCTTTCATGGCCATTCGCATAAGTTTTGATCCTTTTAAAAAATGGAATATGGTAGGAAACTATTACCCGATTTATCTATATCAGTCTTTAGCTGCTATTAAGGTTTTCAACAGCCAGCGTCTATAGTACTTTGAATACACCAGTTCCCGTTAGATCACTGAAGTCTACCAACGTCGAATGAGGTTGTTACATGTGGGTTCCCGCCCTCGTGATGCTGACTAGGTGGGGTCAATGGTACCTGGTTTGTTTGCAAGTTTCCAGCAAATAGAGGGTAAAACTCTCGTCTCGAAATACAAATAGATGTTAAAGAGACATTAAGCCAAATAAAATTAAAAAAAAAAAAAAAA
>CM022884.1:9817165-9832057 GCA_012654025.1 Pachypsylla venusta | reverse complement strand
TTTAAAAAAAACTCATTCACTCACGCAAACACACGTCCATGATGCGTGCACAAGCTACCAAACTTCAAGGGAGGACAAGGATTAGGACTAGAAGGAAGAGGAAAAGGATAGTAAAGGAAAAGGATAGTGATAGTTAACAAATCTTCACTGACTGCCTTAATTTGAAAGAGTGAAAGGTGAGTGAATTTAGGATAGGATGTGTTATTACGTATCGACTTCACTTATATGCAAAGTCCGTTTCACATAAAATAAGAACAAAAGTCTGTATAATATATATGTATATATTTTGTTCTTATTTTATAGGATGCGTTATTATATCACAAGTTTGGTGCTCAATGCAGCATAGTAGGATTTTCCCAATCTATATATATAAAAGTGAATGTCTGTTTGTTTGTTTATTTATTTATTTATTTATTTGTTTGTTTGTTTGTTTGTTTGTTTGTTNGGTTAACAAACGTGTATGTAATATGTATTCTATGTGCATACTCTGATCGCGTTTAAACGGTTGTACCTCGGTGATATGATTATTAATGTGGGAGTCAGATTTATTATCATTTTTTTTCTCTCATCTTCTCGAAACGAAGTTCGGGTACTCAGCTAGTATCTGATATTATCCAATTTCTTTGAATTTTTCTATATTACCTACAGGGCTGGCACCTTTTCGTTATGTGCATTTATCTCCATAGCTCACGAGGCTGAGTGGGTCCCGAAAACATCCAAATCACAGTGATAAATGTTTGCCCCTGCCAGGATCGAACCTGCTTAACACGAGTGCAGGACTAGTGCAGTGATCACTGAGCCATGGGATATGGATAGCACTCTGAATTAAAATAAATTACCACCCGTTAAAAAAGAACGAGCAGCTGAGCCTATTTTCCCGGGAAAAATAATTTAATTTTGCTACTCACTGTGTGTTAGTTAATTTGAAGATAGAATACTACTAGTTCTGTTTCCTCTTAGGATCTAAGCACAACGTTTGATCTCAAACTGAACTTGGTGATTGTCCTTCAAACAAGTTTTATAATCTTAAAACTTTGAAAAAAAACTTTTCCAGCTTTACTTCCTGTTTATTTTGTGGGAAATAAAAAACAAAAATATTTTCCCGAGTAAGACATATTTTTTGGTTTATTATTTTCAATAATGAACCTTTGGAATCGTCACGGAAAAAAATAAAAAAATACCCCCCCCTAATTTTTTTTATTTATTTTTTTTGTCTGTATGACGATTCGAAAGGTTCTACATATATTAAAAATATCAAATGGTGTCGGTTATATTCACTAACGAATAGAACGGAAAAAATGGGGAAAATGACTTAATTTAACCTACGAGACGGAGGCATTATTAAACTCTAGCGCTAGTGTAAATGAAATTCGACATTGACAATAT
Organism: Pachypsylla venusta; assembly: GCA_012654025.1. Taxonomy (NCBI): domain Eukaryota; kingdom Metazoa; phylum Arthropoda; class Insecta; order Hemiptera; family Aphalaridae; genus Pachypsylla; species Pachypsylla venusta. The sequence goes on along the minus strand of CM022884.1, from coordinate 9,830,671 downwards.
CTATTTATCCCACAACCACAGTTAGTACTGAATCAAAATATACCTACCTTGTGGGTATTCATTGAACGCAGAATTTGCTCCTCTATAAACTGGGGAAGCTAATTTTTTAGGGGGGGGGGCAAAAGACGTCTGTTTTATTGTCAATTAAAAAAAGCGCAAATATTTTGTGAGGCCGACGAATTCGGAGAGTGAGGGTCTTGGGCGGAGAAGGATGAGTTACCAAGAAGTTCCCCTCCTGTTGTCTCCCTTCTGCCACTGTAGACAATAGTCAATGAGCCAAAATAGGCTACATAAAAAAGGTGCGCGTTTTTCAATTGACAATAAAACAGACAGTGATGGTACCAACACAAACCGATTATTTGTGTGTTTGGTTCTTTTATATTGATTTGTTGAAAATTTCTTTTAGCCCCGCGGGAGGGGGTGCCAAAGTGTGTGCTTGCCCCGGGTGCTGTCCAGCCTAGTTAAGTCCCTGGCCATAAATGTTTTTGAGAAATTTTTTGAATTTATTTGGTAGTTTGGACATTGTCATTAAAATTTTGAAAATGTACGCCTTTGCTGCACATCACACATCGCCGCCATCACACATTTAGCTTTATTGATGGAGCGGTGGGATATTTATATTTGAAGCGATTAAAACCATAAAAACCTTAGTTCGAAAATATTTCTTAGTGTAATCTGAGTATTTTTTTGGCTTTATTTGGAAAAAGCAGGTGGTTACATTTGAAACTGATTTTGCGAGAGTTAAGAAAGGTCTCTGGTAATAATAGTCTCAGTAGCTCAGATGGTTGAGGCGGTGGATTTGTAACCAGGAGGCTGTTGGTTCGAATCCAACTCTATCCCCCCCTCTTCGACACAAGATTGGAAATAGAATCTTTAGAAGAGGACGCCTATCAAAATTAAAAATATATGTATATGTACCTAAAAATATATGTATACATTTTTATTAAAGAAAAAAAAAATCTTCATTTATTTAATGCGTTGCTCATTTTATGATTATTTCAATGTCATGGTGAACCAGATATATTTAGAGTATGTTTCACACAAATGCTAGTCCTACACTCAGTACATAATACTTATCATCTCTACAACTAAACGTAAAGTCCTGTTGGTGTACTGACCTACTGAAATTCTATGAACGCATTTCCACGCTGGCAAAAATTACTAACTTGAACTTTGGAACACTTTCCTCGCACTGGAAATTGTTCGAAATTTCGAAAGCTGAACTGGAAGCCAATTGACCACCAAAAATTATGCTGTGTTTGTATGCTATTTTTCACGTAAACTAAAGGAGAGGTTTCTCGGTTTTTCCACGAAATTTGTGCCCGGTTATTAATACCAAAATTGAGGGGTACCTCTTTAAAATTCAAATCGTGGTTTATCTATAGAACTAGCAGTGTATGAGTTGCTCTAAAGTAACTTTCACAAGGTTTCTCAACAACTTCCGGAAACTTGTTTCAGAGTTCATGGCAGGGTTTTATTGGCTCGTTGTGAACTATGTTGTTGATAGCAGGAGATCACCGAGTTGGCTTAGTTTGCATCAGGTTCCGGCCCCCTTGACCTAAAATTATTGGATCATTGGTTATGTTGATGTATTTGTTGCTCTTCGGGCTTTCCATAATAATAAAATGTTTTCAATAAAGAGCGGGGCGATGTTCGCAGCCTGTTGCGGTAATGTTCTTTCGGTGGCGCTTGTCTAATCGATTCTATTACGCATAAAGTGTCACCATGGCCACTTAGGTACAGCATTTTCATCAATTGATTTATCCTATCGCAAAATTTTCGTGGCCAATTCACGACCCCTTTGCGATAGTGATAACCAAGCAGAATTTGTTTGGACGCTCGTTTTTAAACGTATTTTTTGCCAACGATCATACCAAGTTGAATACACCAGTTCCCATCAGATCACTGAAGTTAAGCAACGTAGGGCATGGTCAATACATGGATGGGTGACCGCTTGAGAGCACCACATATCGTTGGTTTTTTTTCCGGCCTAACCCAGGCTGGGTGAGGTCAATGTGGGTATCTGGTTTGCAAGTTTCCAGCAAATGGAGGGTAAAACCCCGTCTTGAATGACCAATAGATGTTGAAGAGACGTTAAGCCAAATTTAAAAAAAAGAAGTCCTATCGCACAATTTTAGTAGCGAATTCACGACCCCTTTGCGATAGTGATAACCATTCATACTCGTATAGTTCATGCAGAATAGGTTTGGACACTCGTTTTTAAACGTATTTGTTAAGCAGTCATTTTGAACATGGTGTGCGCTTCTTTTATGGAACTTATTCTGGTTTACCTCAATCCTCTATAGCAGCGGTGTCCAATCTTTTGTGAGCCACGACTCCTTTCATTAGACCGAAAAATTCGGGACCCGCCCCAAGAAAAAAAAACACATCTAATGTCAAATGATACAAACGTGATAAATCAGATTTAGTACATTGAGTAGGTAGTACTGACCGCTACTCTTAGATCCGGGTCAGCGTTTAACCTGTGAGCAGGGGAGAAGGAGGAAGGTGATAAACACGACTGGAGAGATACTGCGCTTCTTTTGTGGTCGTTTCAGGCGGGATCATATAAAAAGCCAGGGAGAAGGAAGTATTCAGTGGGTAAATAAGATTTCAATTGAAAATGTGAATGAAGAAGGAAAAAAATGGCTTCCGATCTCGATGCCCATTTGGCCCCGAAATTTTTGAAAGGTTTGATTTTTCCTATAATCCCTATGGGGTAAAACTCCATTTACATGACCCCCCCCCCGAAATAAAATCCTGGATACAAGCCTGCTGGTGCGCAGAACAGTCAATCGTAAGGACGATATATAGTTTTAGTTTAGGGGGACCTCTTTTCTTTTTCATAAATTGTGGGTTCAATTGGAACTAAATCAAAAGTGTTTTGTATGAGAAGTGCGAACACTTTGTTGAAAGCATCACCAACTGCCGGACCAAACGTGTCGAGCACTTCTTCCCAGTTGTCATTTAGGAAGTTGTTCATTTGCGAACCTAAAACACAAACAAATCAGACAGCGTCGTCAATAGCACGTTGAATACAACAGTTACTGAAAAATAATTTTTATTCATCATTGGTACATCGTGTCCGATGGTAGCCAAATGTATGAGGGTGCAGCTCTAAAGAAGTTAGTGTTTGCTGCTAAAGTTGATCAATCAATCAATAGCGGCATCATCGTGTCCGATGGTAGCCAGATGTATGAGGGTGCAGCTCTAAAGAAGTTAGTGTTTGCTGCTATAGTTGATCAATCAATCAATAGCGGCATCATCGTGTCCGATGGTAGCCAAGTGTATGAGGGTGCGGCTCTAAAGAAGATAGTGTTTGCTGCTAAAGTTGATCAATCAATCAATAGCGGCATCATCGTGTCCGATGGTAGCCAAGTGTATGAGGGTGCAGCTCTAAAGAAGTTAGTGTTTGCTGCTAAAGTTGATTAATCAATCAATAGTGGCATCATCGTGTCCGATGGTAGCCAAGTGTATGAGGGTGCAGCTCTAAAGAAGTTAGTGTTTGCTGCTACAGTTGATCAATCAATCAATAGAGACATCATCGTGTCCGATGGTAGCCAAATGTATGAGGTTGCAGCTCTAAAGAAGTTAGTGTTTGCTGCTGAAGTTGATCAATCAATCAATAGAGACATCATCGTGTCCGATGGTAGCCAAATGTATGAGGTTGCAGCTCTAAAGAAGTTGTTGTTTGCTGCTAAAATTAATCAATCAATTAATAGTGGCATCATCGTGTCCGATGGTAGCCAAATGTATGATAATGCAGCTCTAAAGAAGTTGTTGTTTGCTGCTAAACGTAATCAATCAATCAATCAATGTAAATGTATATTTTTTTGTGTTATTATGTCACAATGTCTATGGGCATCATAGCATTACAAGGTATTTTCAACATCACTTCAATATCACTAAGCCTAAGCTACACTTTAACAATTTTTACCTTATAATGCTACCACTTGGCGCTATTACCATAGCCTCTCAATTGTCCTCAGGAGGCTGAGTTACCCCCAAACACAGCCAGACCAAGTAGAACATTCGAAAAAACCTTTTTAAAATTTTTGACCCGTCCAGGAATCGAACCCGGAACCTCCGTGGTGCAAGCCGAGTGTGATGCGCACTCTGCAAGGGAGATGTCTTCAATCAATCAATAGTGGCATCATCGTGTCCGATGGTAGCAAAATGTATGAGGGTGCAGCTCTAAATAAGTTGTTGTTTGCTGCTAAAGTTTTTAATTGTCATCATACATCTGTTCTTGGAGGCTGATAATTGACATGAGCCTCCAGAACCATGACAATCAATGTAATATAATTACGCCAGTAACTCAAGAGTTACAAACATAATGATATTATAGAGTCGCTTTTTCCAATTCATTTATGACCGTAAAATCACTGACGTTAAAGGTGCATTCACACTAAGCAGTAACAATGACAATGTCGTGACCGGCAAGTGATCCGCCCGGCAGAACTAAAAATATTCTTCCAGGCAATTGAAGGAATATGTCATACTAGACCGGCACGAGACAGTGACAGTGCATCCCTTTAAGCTCTAGGTCACCGGGAATATTTTCTCGGTACTGTCGCCGTTACTGCTCCTTAAGAAACGTCCATCCAGATTTTATTCGGTGGATGACTTCAGGAAACACCAAAAGAACTACCGTTTTCATCCGCACCAACCTGGATGGGGGGGGGCGAGAGAGGGGATCACCCCGCCCCCAGAGCTGAAGAAATTTAACGTCAAAACACTTTTCTTAAATTTCGTGTTACCACTGGCTCCATGTCAATTATAATTTGGAGCCTCAGACTCCTCCCCTCAACTGGAGACCTGACTCCGCCCGCGAGCGCGAATGGAACAGTATTAGTTGGAGCTACCTATATTTAATTAGATGAATGTTTTATTAATTTCGTGCCCAAGAGTGAATTATGGCGGGTTATTTTTTATAGTTAATTGAGGGTGACATCCGAACGGTCCGAGCCCACCTAAGCTGATACTAAAAGACTGTACTGTATTATTATGATACTCGCGTAATTATACTTCGAGGACTGAACTGGCTCAGGGGTCTCATGTGAATTATGAGCCTCCAAAATTAGATGTACATTGACAATTACCGGACTAGAAAATTCAGCACCAATCAAATATTGTTTTTCTGTCAACGATCATACCACGTTGAATAAACCAGTTCCCGTCAGATCACTGAAGTTAAGCAACGTCAGGCGTGGTCAGTACTCAGATGGGTGACCGCTTGGGAATACCACGTATCGTTGGGTCTTTTTTCCGACCCAACCTAGGCTGGGTGAGGTCAATGCGGGTAGCTGGTTTGCAAGTTTCCAGCGAATGGAGGGTAAAATCCCCGTCTTGAATGACCAGTAGATGTTAAAGAGATGTTAAGCAAAAAAAATTTTTTTTATATATTATTTTTCTTCTTCTTAACCAGCGTCTATGGCTCGTTGAATACAGCAGTTCCTTTTAGATCACTAAAGTTAAGCAACGTTCAGCGACTGTGTGACCACGTTGGTTTGCACCCTCGTGATTCCATCTATTCTTGACTCCAGCAAATGGAGGGTAAAACTTCTGTCTCGAATGACCAATATTAGATGTTAAGACAAAAAGTTTTACCTAAGACTTTATCTCCGTTAAATAGATTTTTAAAGTTGAAAAATGCTTTCCCAGCCTTCAATGTCATTGTACTATTCTTCATGGTACCATATGTTCGGCCATTCGGTCTTTTGTAATATTTCCAATCAAAAATGTAGTTAGCTTCAATATCGGCTGAAAAAAAGAAAACAGTTTTAGGGCCATATTCTAAAACTCCACTCAAGTGAAAGTTGTCACCCCGTCTAGAAATTAGCAAAGTGGCCACTCGCACTTGTAAATTTCTGTTTTCATCTTTAATATATAATGCAAAATTTTAATTTTAATGGGTAGAAATCGCGAAAAGTCTCTAGGTTTAGCCATAGTGGAGCTACGTTGATCACCAGTATACCAACTGGGCTTTGCGTTTTATAAGTATAGATTACATGTAATTTTTGTGGTGAGAACATTTTTAAATATACAAATCAGACACTCAAGTGGTAGTGACCACTCCAACTCGCACTCAAGTGAAGTTTTAGAATATAGCCCTTGATTTTTTTAAGCAGATGAATTATTATTATTATTTTTTATCTGTAACGTGATTCGAATGGTTTCTCGGTCTGGGGGGGGGGGGGNGGGGGGTAACATCATGCAATGTTACCAGCCCTCTTCTGAGGGCTGGTAACATTGCATGATGCACAGAGCCGTAGCTGGTTTGCAAGTTTTCAGCGAATGGTGTGTGAAACCCCTGTCTTGAATGACCAATAGATGCTGTGCCGAGTAAGTTTATCTGATGTCCATAACGCATTTGATTTATAGTGCACTAGCTGTTTGCCCGCGCTTCGTTACGTTTACGAAATTCATCAACTAGAATTTCGAGATTGCGACATTATTAAATCTTCTAAAGTTTTGATTTTTGGTGGAACCGACCCCCCCAGGGTGAGATGGCTAATATTTAAAAACTTTAATATTTTACTGAAGGATATTACTTTTTATACTGGAAATACCTTTATATTGAATTTCAATTTTGCGATTTTGCGGTGTTGAATTTACCAGAAATAAATAGGAATTTTATTTTTTTAAATCCTTATATACTATTTACCACGATAACTCTTGCACAGTTTTGGTGAAATTTGGTATGAGCATCCATTATATTCATAGAATTAGCAGATTTTTGCCCCCATTGGCCCAACAGCGGAATTGAGTGTGATCTCTAGTCATGAGGATTTATTGAATAGTTGATTGAATCCGTAATCAGAATGTTAATAATACTATTATTTAGGAATATAAGTGTAAAAGTTACAAAATAAATATTGGTAAACAATAAGTATACATTCTGATTTTTTTTTTTACTTAACTCCATGTTAAAAATTAAGTTTTTTTTTAACCTTAATGAGCACTGCCTTCTAATTGAAATTTTGGGAAATTTTTTATATTACTAAATGAAACGAAATTGGGGGGGATGACCTGTTCTCCTGCTTCACCTCACTCACTTAAAATGGATATTATAGTGGACCAGTCAATCAATCAATAACAGCAGCATCGTTTCTGATGGTGGCCAGATGATACGGATGAAGCTTGAAGAAGCCTTCTTCTTCAACATAATTTTTTCCAATTGTATTTGGGCTCGGCGTTACCTTCCTTGATTCTACCATGCCACAACCTTTTGTTCAGTGCCCCACTCTCTGCACCTGTACCTATTCTTTTCCGATTTGGAACCTTGTAATATTTGGAACCTTGTAATATTAGAATTCAGTTTTTGCTATTCAGTAAAATTTTGTAAAAAAAATCACTTCTGCCTATATCCCTTACCTTACCAAATGGCACTACATCCTTGGGTGGGCTTTGAATCAGATGAGAGGAGCACATGTGTAATGGAAGGAGTAATGTGGTATTTAAAAGTTAAGGGGAGGTGATTGTTCATTCTGGGACACGCTGCATAAGGAGGTATGTCCCGGACTTAAATAGGAATGTCGATATAACATCAATATGGCAACCCCAAGATTAAATCAACTACTTTTCTTCCCTAATCCACAGCAGATGCAGATTTGGGGGAAAAAATGGAAATAATTTGGTAGGTATCAAATGACATTTACAAAATAGTTTTGATGAAATTTGGTTATTTGGTGAGGAGAGAATCTATGAACAAATACTCCAACCCATATATAGATTATAGAACATATACACTTTCTATGGCCATCATCGAAAGAAAATGGTGGCAAGGTTGGGTAGCATATTATTGCTCCGAGGACGCCGTACTAGATGCTGATAATCCCAGACTCTTGCAGGTCCGATATTAGCCAAATGTTATTGCAATAATGTTAAATATCTATAAAATTCCATGGGTTGGCTGGGTTCGAAACCACACTCTACTGTTTATGTCTTACATCTAGCCCATTATTAAAGAACTGAAGATCTTGGTTGAAGTAGACACTTAACTCTCAGATACAAACTTACTCAAAGTAATATTCCCGTCTCCTTGACCTGTGATTGGCAGAATGAGTACTTTTCCATCCATTACATATTTTCCCAAAACAGTAATTTTCCGATTCTTAAATGACCAAACCCAATGGTTATTTTTCAAATCAAGTTGAGATTTGTAGAAATCACACGTTGATAGACCGTAAATTTTGGCATTACTAATTTTAAACGACAGTCCAATCTGTTTGTTGCCCTGATCTACAGCTATTGAAGAAATCTCCAGTGGATCCAAAATTGGGATTTTTAATTTGGGTTCACCTGGAATGAAAATAGGATTCAGTTCGATTACATAGGGTTAACTCTTTTATGGAATATCTGTCTGTCAAGAAAATTAGTGAGGTCTACAGATCACAGATGTACTGCTATTATAAATTACGTAGCAAACCCTGTCATTGAAAGATACAGGAATTGTCACTTCGGTAACATACAATCAGAGATCTATCAGAGACAAAGGCGTTTAGTATTGTGTCGTTTACAGAAGGTACCTGGAGTTGGTTTGATTCTAGTTAAGTAGGTGTAGACTGTGTAGAGTAACATGCTGTATAAAGTAACATATTGCGTGCGCGGATATAGTCCTCTTGATTTTTTTTGGGGGGGGGGGGTCATAATTGCACAATATGCCTAATAGAAAATTTGGAGGGAGGATTGGGGGACTTGTAACCTAGAGGCTGGGGTTCGAGTCCTGGGCAGTGCATTTTATTGCAATGTTTATCGAGGTACCTAATGTGTTAAAAGCTGTAGAACTTACCACAAATACCTTTCATGGCTACAACATGAGATCTTTCGATTGCAGTTTCTCTCTCTCTCTCTCTCTCTCTCATTAACGATGCTTCATCCAGAGTTGCCATCTTGACGAAGTTATAAGCGTGATGACGAAAAAAGTTACGTAAGTATTTCTATGTAGTCTCAGGATTGGGAACTATTTAGGGGCCCGTGTCCCCCCCCACTCAATGGCATAAAAGACACAGCGGATCACCATTCAAAGGAATTTCTTTGAATCTGCCACTTACCCTTAATAATGTGTGGAATTATCTCGGATCACCATTCAAAGGAATTTCTTTGAATCTGCCACTTACCCTTAATAATGTGTGGAATTATCTCGGATCACCATTCAAAGGAATTTCTTTGAATCTGCCACTTACCCTTAATAATGTGTGGAATTATCTCGGATCACCATTCAAAGGAATTTCTTTGAATCTGCCACTTACCCTTAATAATGTGTGGAATTATCTCCTTTGCTCTTCTGACGATACATTCGTCCACATTTGGAGCATCGAAATCACAAGATTTGATGTAGGAAGCTGAAAATATGTACATATATATGTTTAAAACCTTTTTAGTAGATGGCAAAATATGTACGTTTCTCGTATATGTTGTAAAACCTTTTCAATAGATGGCAAAATATATATATATATATATGTTGTAAAACCATTTAATAGATGGCAAAATATCTGCATATATGTTGTAAAACCTTTTTAATGGATGGCAAAATCTGTATATATATGTTGTAAAACCTTTTTAATGGATGGCAAAATCTGTATATATATGTTGTAAAACCATTTAAATAGATGGCAAAATCTGTATAAATATGTTGTAAAACCATTTTAATCGATGGCAAAATCTGTATATATATATGTTGTAAAACCATTTTAATAGATGGCAAAATCTGTATAAATATGTTGTAAAACCATTTTAATAGATGGCAAAATATGTATATATATATATGTTGTAATAGATCGTATTTTCACGCTTTGAGTGACACTAAGACAATCAAATAAAGGTCTGAGATGATAATTTGGAGAAGAAAACATTTTTTTTTTTTTTCTTTAGGAGCAGAAAGAAAAGTTATTATAGGTATATGTTTAACCCCGGTCGTCCATTTTGAAACAACCCCGCGGGACCACAACACCGCGCGATTATACGAGCGACTTCAAGCGAATGCACGTTAAAGGGAGACAAGTGAAGTGAAATCTCTCATGTTTAGCGTCTAATCGCTTCTAGTAGTGTTAGCTTCGTAGTCTTCATACGATTATCTTAAAAATAGATTAAATGTAAATCATCTCTTTGTTCACGAATTTTCAATTCTCATGATTTCTAATAATTCCGGGATGAGCCTAATTTTTATTGCTGTGTTCACAACAGTTGATCATGTGCCGTCACCATACATATCGTTTCCTCCGAGATGAGACTGATATTCATTGCTGTGTTCACAGTCGATTATGTGACGTCACGATACATATTGTCTCCTCCGAGATGAGCCTGATACCTATTTATTGCTGTGTTCACAACAGTTGATCATGTGCCGTCATCATACATATCGTTTCCTCCGAGATGAGACTGATATTCATTGCTGTGTTCACAGTCGATTATGTGACGTCACGATACATATTGTCTCCTCCGAGATGAGCCTAATAATCATTGCTGTGTTTACAAAATGTGACGTCACGAACGATACGTATCGTCAGGTCTACGATCGTATTTTCTTCCTCTATTTTTGTTTTACCCATTATTTTCAACAATAAATATTTTTCATTCGTCACGAAAAAAAAAAAAATATATATGATAGGCTTTCTTTAAAATCTTCTCTGTATTGAAGCAACATGTCCTGGATAGAAAATGCTGATATTACTTACGTAAGCTAATACTATGAATTAAACTGTAATTGGTTGCAATAATTAAAATTAGGAGAATGTTATTTAATGCCATTTTATTCAAATTAATTAAAAAATCTAAAATTTATGGCATAGAGTAGGTATATAGGTAGGTAGTATTTAAATCAACATCTATTGTTTTTTTAAATATAAATATTAAAAATAGCCATTTGCACGTTGAATACACCAGTTCTTGTTCGATCACTGAATTTAAGCAACGTACAGCGAGGTTGTACCATGTGGGCGTCCACGTGGGTAGGCGGCCTCGTGATATTTTTCCCACCCAATGTGGGTAGCCGGTTTGCAAGTTTCGAGCGAATGGATGGTAAACCTCTCGTCTCGAATGACCAATAGATGTTAAAGAAACGTTAAGCCAAATTAAAAAAAATATTAAAAATATTTTATTTTTGCAAGAAGTCATTGGTAAATGGATTGGTTCCTTCCATAGACTTAATTTACATTGCTTGTGAGCACTGCTCCCAGTTCTCGCTCATCCCGAAGTGGTACTTCTCAATTCCGATTTTTTGGGGGTAAAAACCGTCCGAAAATCGGGGAAAAACTGGAAATTTTCAAATTTTATATTTTTTATGGGGTCCTTATATACTATTTTAGGGAAGGGGGGTCTATTCTCAGTAATTTTTCGTTATCTCTTTTAGTTTGCCCAGGAAAAAATGCAAAAAGACCCGTTAAATAGCGCCATTTTTGGCGGTAACTTGCTCCCACTTGAACTTTTTTTTTTCTTCTTCTTATCACGCACCTATATACTAAAAGGGACCTGTGTACCAAATTTCAAGTCCCTACGTTTGGCCATCGTGGAGCTACGTTGATTATCAGTCAGTCAGTACATCAGTCAGTAAGTAAGTATACCAACTGGGCTATGCGTTTTATAAGTATAGATAAATGATGTAGGTGAAATTGAAAATATTGTTTTGGTATAACCTACGACCCAAGTTTCTATAGAATGTATGGAAACTTGGGATGTAGAAAATTTAATTGTCGTTCTTAAAAGTTTGCTATCATGATATTCGATAAAATAATTCCTTCTCGAGATATTTTCATAAACATACAAAGAGGTCGTAAATCAAAATGGCAGATGGTTCTGCAGATTTCCCCCTTCAAGTCTTTTTATAATATTGATGAGCTTATAAATTTTAGAAACAAAAAAGTTATGCCCCGAAACCGCTCTCGCATTACTTCAGGGCACTCCTTTTTGCAGCATTCGGCGCAGCACCGTAACAACTCGGTCACGGAGATCGGCAAACGATGAGCGAGATCTAATTAAACATTTTCAGCAATAAGTACTAATTGTTTATCATTTAATGTTTTATTAGCTCATTCTTTTCATCTAAAATGCTTGCGGCAGCCACAGTTTTTACTTTAGCTTCCCATTTACGAAGTATAGGAAAATAAATTATTGTGTTGGTGAAAAATTTCGATGTCATTTTTTTTATTATTATTTTAATTTTAACAATATCTATTTTGAACACGGCAAATTGTCTTTTTTTTATTTTTTGTAAAACGATAACTATGGAACTGTTAATCAGATTATAATGAAATTTGGTATGGATATATTCAATATATTCACTAAATTATCTGTTTGGTGGCTTCATTTTGGGCAATCCGGCCCAAATAGTGACCATTTATGTGAGTTTATTTTTTATAGGCACCAAAGATTTGATTACAAACACGTGTGATAGTTATAAACTTGACTTTGAAACACTTGTTTATCTTTAAAACACTGTAGGCAACTGATATGATAATCCTCTTCTACCTAAGGTTCAAGTTAGATAGTTATACTTTATAATTTCATCGATTAAAATCAATGGCGATACTGATTGTTCCCAACCTGGGGGTCCCCAAGACAATTCAGAGGGGGCGCGAACAAAACATAATTTGTGTAAGGAGAAAAATCCTGATGATGGAAAATTTTTAAAATTAAAATTGTCGTCTTAAATGAGTTGATTGACACTGAAGAAAAAAAATATCAAACTTAATTGAGCAACTCTGTCAACTTCAAGAAGAATTCAGCAGGAATTCCTGATGTTTCATATGCCACCTGACTGACCTGACAATCAAAGCTCTGTAGATCGTCACTAACTATTGATGGTAATGCTGTGTCTGACGGGATTCAAGAGGAGCTGAATGGTTTTTCATGTTCAATTTATCTTATTTTTTTTATATTTTTTGCTTAACGTCTCCTAACATCTATTTGTCATTCGAGACGAGGGTTTTACCATCTATTCGCTGGAAACCTGCAAACCAGCTACCTACATTGACCTCACCCAGCCTGGGTTGGGCCGGAATATAGCCAGCACTACGAGGGCGCGAACCTACGTGGACACCCACATGGAACAACCTCGCTGGACGTAGCTTAACTTCAGTGATCGAGCTGGAACTGGTGTATTCAACGTGTCATAGACGATGGCTATTCAATTTATCTTAGTGTTGCTAAACAGCCTGGTAAATTGTTATTGCATTTCTTATTCAATCTGGCCTCTAATGTTTTGTGTACAGATCTCAACTAAATATCTTAATATATAAATCAGAAATTTGTGTGCACCTATGAGGGGTTGTCTGTTACAATACCACAGCCCAAACGGTAGCAGATAGCAAAAAATTGATGGGAATGGACCCCATCAAAATCATGATCTACGAACCCAGGAAAATTATCAGAACTAAAATATGTCAAACCGTTTTCGAGTTACGGCCAAATTTCTAATTTCTTCTCCAAAATCGGACAGTCACGGTCCGATATCTTAAATTTTGTCGCGACAACATATCAACTCAAAGCGAGAAAGTTTTAGGTGGC
>CM022884.1:9790992-9808801 GCA_012654025.1 Pachypsylla venusta | reverse complement strand
CCCTTTACCTCCCCCCCCCCCCCCGATTTACACTTTGTTTACATTATCTCACTGTGAAACTAGATGGGTTCAACACCACGACGCTGTCATGGTATCTACTTGGTTTTTCCACCCCCCCCCCCCGAAAAAAAATTCTGTGTACGCCCCTGGTTAGGACAATCTCGACTCTAAAAAGAAAAGAAAAAGAAAGATAAATTTAAAATTAAATTTTCCATAAAAAATCATTGTCTACGAGGCATGGCCGTAAAAATCATACCTTAACATCTCCACTTTGGTGGAATAGTACAAATTAAATTCGGTTATCTTTTTATAGCCTTTTCCTTTAATAAAAAACAACAACTTTTTTTAATATACCTTTATTACTGCCTCGAGTCGAATATTTCATATGTGAATATTGAATAATTACCCATCAAACACAATTCAAGTTATTGAGCAATACTGATTTCCAACAATTAAAAATTAATTAAATTTGTCTGTGATTCCGTTTTGTGTGTTTTTCCTCATACGTAACTACTCTGACATTAATTTGATAGTTTTTTTTTTATCAATCAACAAATCTCATTTTGAATTCCTACCTTAATTCTTTTCTCCATGATAAAGCCATCATCATTTCTTTTGATAAGACGTACTACTGCTTCAAACCTTATAAGGTATTGTTTTAATCAAAATATTAAATTGAATGCTCCAGAAAATAGTTTATTTTTAAAACATATTCTTACATCATCAAGTATTTTTATAAATTACAAGAATATTTCAAGAAATATGAGTGAAAATAATTGTACTACTGGTAAATGTAGTTTTAATAAAGATGAACTGAAGAAAAAATTAACACCAATGCAATATCATGTAACTCAAGAAAAGGGAACAGAGAGGTGAGTATACAATTTGGATCTTAAGATAAATATGGGGTCCAGTTTTTAGGGTTCAGACAGTCATTGCAATATGTAGATCGTACTTTAAATATGAGGTACTGTTTTAGGGTTCTGACAGTGAGATCAATATGGAGACCTTACGTTAAATTTAATAGGAGGTCCTGTTTTTAGGGTTCAGACAGTCATTGCAATATGGAGGGAGAACTTATGTTAAATATAGGGTAAAGATTTTAGGATTCCGGCAGTCATTGCAATGCTGGCTACTCCTGGCCCAACCCAAGCTGGAAGGGGTAAATGTGTAAGATTCTATCGAATGGAAGGTAAAACCCCTCATCTCGAATCACTCTTGTTGTAAAGAGACGTTAAGACAAAAAAGAAAAGAAAAAGATTTTATTTTGACTCCACGATTTTTTCTTTAAAAGTGTGTTCTTTTAACAACTACCCTCGAACACCTTGTACGATTTTGATTAAACATGGTATAGACATTTCTTTTGTCATAATTATTCGCCAGCCTACTTTTGTTGTTGCGAGGTATTTTTTTGCTGGCATTTTTGTTAGTGGTATCTAACATAGTTATTGGCCCTCAAGATGGTTGGTTCTTCGCACAGGAGCTACCTGAGCCCTCGGGTACGACCAAAGTCCATCAACACTGTTCCTGCGACAGCTCACTGTGTTTTTCTTCCGTTGAAGCTGTTCATCCCAGCTGTGCTGCTCCTGATACTTCCTCCAAGAGCTGTTACATAACTCCTTGCTGAAACCTCAAGTATCTGATCGCTGTCCTCTACGTATGCTGGCTGCTCATGATGTAAATCATTGATTTAACTGTCTATCAAACCCAACCAATCTAGTATGTTCAAGACGACTCTTGAACATACCAGAGCATCGAGCATTCGTGATCGTTGTTCGAGCACGAACACAAACGAGCCTTCTGTTCACACTGCTCGGGCATTTCTGACGATCAGTTGCTCGTGTCGATTCGCAGCGAACAGATAGCGCTATCCATAATTGCGGTTTCCTCCGCGGCTATCCTCATTGTAGACCATCTAGCGGAGGAAAGGCGAAAAAGGAAAAGGCGTCGCATGTGGGAGTCGTCATTTCGGTAAAAAAAAAAATTACTCCCTATTTCTGTAGGATTTGAAGGAGGATAACAGTGGGCTATTCAGAATGAAATAAAATTTATGGTCTGTCTGACACAGCTCTGGGTGCTCCGCATACAGAGAAATTAACAAAAGGCACTTTTCATTTTCCCACTCCATCAGTTAAATCTAAAAAGTAAAAAGCAACAACACCACACACAAAATACGAGACGTGTATGCTTCAACAGCTAGACGAGAACTAGATTCATAGAACACCATTCGACGAATCCCGGGGTGTTCACACTGAGCGAGGCCATATAATTTGTGTGCCAATCTTTGTGACTTGTGAGATCTGAGCATTTTGAATTATTGAGCTTTTCAATTTATTGCATTTCATTGAAATTGACTTGGGTTGAATATTTACATATTTTACAATACCAAGTTGGTCCTGGGTTGGACTACCGACCATAATTAGTAGGAGTTGGAGCAGCACTGCCGGGAAGTGTTGTTCCACGGTTTGGAAAACAGGTTGTCTGAGGTGGAGCTGATGTTCGACTTTGGTGGTATCGAGGGGTGGTGATTTCGACTTTGGTGGTATCGAGGGGTGGTGATGGCCCTTGGTTGGATGTCCTTTCTTGGTTTTCTATCCAAATTGTTCGGGTGCGTAGAACTGGCTATCTTGAGGACGTCTTTACCTAACGACCTAGGTGTACAATGTTAGTTCGCCTCTGCTAGATATTTCCTGGGTAGTGCTAAAGAACTAACAAATCAGGTGACCAAACAGTGTTGAGGTGATTTTTTTATTTTGCCTACACAGAACAATTAGAAGGACCTAAGCCAAAACCAAACATACACACAAAAAGAAAACAAACCAATCAAGCGCGGTAAACGGAACCTATTCCATCGGAACAGTTTACTGGTTACTTGGCCTGTTATAAAACAATCTGGTTCGTTCTGTTTTTTTGATATATAGTAAAAGGCCATAGAATAAATCAAATACTAACTTACTCCTACTTTTTGGTTTATTATTTTCAATAATGAACCTTTGGAATCCTCACAAAAAAAAATACCTATCCACTTTAAAAGTTGATATTTTACGTTTCAAGCTACGTAGAATGCAAAAATCGAATAAAAAAAATCCGTTTTTTCGCCGTGATGGGCACCTTTGCCACTTAGCGTTGACAGATTTGGATGAAATTTGGTATGTAGGTTCCGTTTGGGGTCTAATTGTTCTTTGAAACTCTTGGGTGCAATTGAATGTTCCGTTGGCGGTTTAAGCCGCTTTTTAGCCGTTTTCGTTAATCCTGTCTTAAATAGAGAATGGTAAGAGTCAGAGACTTGAAATTTGGTAGGTATGTAAAATTTAGGGTCCAATTATGCCACAGAACTTTGTGGGAGGGTATTTTTTAGCAAGTAAAATAATAAATTGTCACTTTGGCAGAGTTTTTTTCTTTGTAGATCATTCACAGGTCAGTACAATAAGACAACTGAGTCAGGGACCTAAACGTGAGTTGTTTGCTCTTAACCTACTGACTACTGACCTTCCCCTTCTTTTTAATTCTTTTTTTTTTTAATTCTTTGCAGACCATTCACAGGTCAGTACAACAAGACAACTGAGTCAGGGACGTACACATGTATCGTTTGCTCTCAACCACTCTTCTCATCGAATACAAAGTTTGATTCTGGTTGTGGATGGCCGGCGTTCAATGATGTTTTGGATCAAGGAAAAGTTAAACTCACCAAGGATACCTCTCATGGTAAGGAAAAGTATTTCTGGACAGTAAGTAGTTATGTAAATTTACTTAAAAAATAAGTGGTGTGAACATCACACGACTTTCCTGACCTATCTAAAAAGTATTGTAATGGGCTGAAGTTTTCGATGTCAAGTTTTCATTGCCAAAACAAATTTTGATGTCCCCAGAACTCAAATCTCGAGTTTCAGCCATTATTTGTCTGAGAGTTGTGAACAAAATTCCTGCCAACACATGCCAGTCGTTTTGTTTATAAAACCAGTGTTTTGCTTGATAAATAACATACTGCTAGAGGGAAGCTTGGCTCCCTCTGCCAAACCTAATAAACCTTATCAAAACTTGATCCCCAGTATCAGTAAAGCAGAGACACCCAGTCACTGCCGAACTAACGTAGGGAAGTACTGTACGACGTCATCTCGAACATGGCAGGGAACATAAACAAGAGAAATCATATTGTCAGAGATGAAGGTTGATAGCAGTATAAATTCCTAGGAGATTTCCCAAGGGGGATCAATTTTTGAGATAGAAAGTGCTCAAGCTCCGAACAATAAAGACCAGCGCCTGTTTCACCACAATTATAAGATCTGATCAAACTTCATACAACCGTATCCAGCAGACAAAGTCATCTCACAAATCTCTCACAATACATATGAAATTTAAAGTCTCTGGCACCTGTTCATTCATTAACATTAATAATTTTTATTATTACCACCATTTTCATTTTTTACTATAATTTTCATTCCTTAATATGATTTCCATTATTTACCATCATTTTCATTATTACCACCATTTACATTATTTAGCATCATTTCCATACTATCATTTTTCATATTACAACATTATTTTCATTATATACCATCATTTTCATTATTACCACCATTTTCATTATTTACCATCATTTTCATTATTACCACCATTTACATTATTTACCTTCATTTTCATTATTACCACCATTTTCATGTTTTATTATAATTTTCATTCCTTAATATAATTTCCATTATTTACCATCATTTTCATTATTACCACTATTTACATTATTTAGCATCATTTCTATTAATTACTATCATTTTCATATTAAAATCATTTTCATTATATACCATCATTTTCATTATTACCACCATTTTCATTATTTACCATCATTTTCATTATTATCACCATTTTCATTTTGTACTATAATTTTCATTCCTTAATATAATTTCCATTATTTAACATAATTTTCATTCTTTAATAATTGTTCACCATCATTTTCATTCCTTTTGCTATCATTTTCATTATTTACCATCATGTATCATCATCATACATTACTCTCATCTTCCACTGACTGAATTACATTTAATTCAGTCTTTAGAAGAGAGTCAATGCATTAAATCATTTTTTNAAAAAAAAAAAAAAAAAAAAAAAAAAAAAAAAAAAAAAGTTGTAGTATACTGCTTATGTTTTTAATTGTCATCATACATCCGTTCTTGGAGGCTGATAATTGACATGGCCCCCAGAACCATGGAAATCACTGCAATATAATTACTTCAGTAACATAAGAGTTATAAACATAGACGCGTCCAAAAAAAAAAAAAAAATACGCTCTTGAGTGGAAGGTAGTCACTAGGCGAGGTTAATGCCTGCTACAACTTAACTCTTAGAGCTCTATTTTTATGTTGTCAAGTACTACTGGAATTAATGAGGAAAAAATCCTGCCTCTGCTGGGAATTGAACCCACGGCCTCCTGTTTACCAATCGAGCGCTTAATCACTGAGCTACCGAGGCAATACAAGTCGGGTAAGCTGGGCCATTTACCCTGCTCAGTTTAAGGACTCAAATATTATTAAAAAATAACAAGAACTGAATCAACCCCCTGGAAAACATTTTCCTATAAATACCTCGTAATGAAGCAGTCTCCCTGGAAAATGATGTTGCCCATTACAATACTTTCCTTTTTATAGCATAAGGTTTACCACCATTTTATTAATATGTTGTGCTTTCCACTACTTTTCATTCAATCAGAGAGAATAGGAACTGGTGTCATATCCATTCTGATATGACACCAGTTCCACATTCGTTCTAAATTCGAACCGGTCTCACATTCGGTCTGAACGCGAACCTATTTCAAATCCGGTTTGAACATGGTCTGATCTCACATCCGATCTAAACATGAACTGGTTTCACATCCGATCTGCACATAGACCGGTCTCACATCTGATCCGAATACAACCCTATTTCAAATCCGGTATGAATATTTACTTTTTTTTTAGTAGTCCCTCCATCCACCCCTAGTGGGCGATTGAAAGGGGGCACCTGCTGGCGTTTGCCTCAATCCCCCGTCTCACATTACTGGTCTCACATCCATGTGAATACAACCCTATCTTAATCAGGCCTGAAAATGGTCTAATCTCACATCTGGTCTGAACACGACCCCATCATCTCAAATTCAATCTGACAATTTTACTGGTCTCACATCCAGTCTGAACATAGACCGGTTTCACATCCGGTCCAAACATAAACCATTTGTTTATTTAACATTTCTGTTTGCTGTGTGTTGTGTTAGTTAAATTTGTTTTCCCTTGCATGCGGTTAACGTTTCTTCAAATGATATGTATGTCAATTGACATGAAGACGGGAAGACATCTAGATGCATGCCCAAATCATAAATCAGTCTTTGGCTACCGGTGAAGTCATACAACCTGGGTACCTAGTTGGTTGATACATTGCCATCGAAAGAAGAATAAAACCGTAAATGTTAAAGACACGTTAAGCAAAAAAAAAACAAAGTAATGATTATGCCTCAAGTTGTATGACTTTACAGTAACAGAAATTGGTCTGGCAAGTGGTTCAGTTCTTGCAGCAGAAATTGAGTACCTGTAGGTAGGTACCAAATTTGTTGGTACTTACAATTTCATTGTACCAAATTTGTTTTGAAAGACATTGTACCAAATTTGTTGGTACAATTTCTTGCGAATAGAATTTTCAATTCTGAAGACAATTTTCCCCACATTCTGTAGTTTGGAAGCAAAATTGGAAGCGACTAAATATGCTATATGTATTCGATCTACTTCAAGCGACAATCCAAGAGAATTTGAAGCTTGTAGCGTGTAGTTGCTTCTAATGGACGTCCGATGTTATTTAAAAATGGGGTGATTTTTTTGTTTTTGTTTTTTACTTTGTTTACACAGGTAAAAAAATAACCTAAATTACCCTTCCTTTCGTTTGAATTTTTATTTGTTGTAGTAAAACGAACTGCGAATCTATCTCACATGTACGCCTCGGTGTCCGCGCGGTCCTTCAACTTGGTTTGCATAGTAAAATAAAACGAACGCGATTATAAATTTCAAGTACCTCTCTCTGTTGGGAATCAAATCCAGAAGTGGAAATGTTCGAGTTGGTGACGGGATATTTGAACTAATCTGTGCCTTGTTTATAATATGTATCTTATCTAGGTACCTATTTGGTTGTATTCGAAAAGATTTTGATTTTTTTTTTTAAAAAAAAAGGTCTAGAGCTCTAAAGTCCGTGAGAGTTAGGGACCCCTCCGTCAAACTGAGAGCTGATAAGGTGACGGGGGCGTTCAATTGTGGCGGATGTTATATAAATTTTCATCATACGGTAAACGTTTGCTTTCTATTTTTTATGTGACAAGCGTATAGCGTCAAGCGCCGATCAATGATAGTAAAATTTTAGATTTCATGCTTGACTCTTATCGTCATCTCAGCCATAGGCGAGAAAATGTTACTTTCATCGATGAATTTTTCGCCTACATTTGTGATTTATTGTAAAGAAATCAGACGGTTATACTTACGTAGGTATTGAATAAAACATTTTGTAAAATTTTTGCATAGTTTTGCTGGTCCTTGTGTGCTCTTTCGTTTAGCGGGAAATATTACGCGAAATGTTTTGCAGGCGTTTAATTTGTTTAAGATGAGATCGTCCATGGACAGCACGGTCTTCAGATTAATATGATTATTGCTTGTGGGGTTATCTCAAAGCTGAAGTTCATCGGAGAGCACTCCAAGATTTGAAGGGAAATGGACCGAGGGAAATCGAAGAATTGAGGGGAAATAACCGAAGGCACTCGAAGAATTGAGGGGAAATAACCGAAGGCACTCGAATAATTAACGGGAAATAAACCGAGGGCACTCGAAGAATTCAGGGGAAATAAACTGAGGGCACTCGCAGAATTGAAGGGAACTAGACCGTATACCAATAGAAATGTGTGAGAAAAATGGATACAAACTAGAAATCGCATCTGCCAGTGTATCGGCAATGGCGGTCGTTAGTTGAATGGTGTACATCGTGCATCAACATATGCTATGTAATTTAGGTACTTCTTTTCTTTTGGTGATTAATAAAAGTAACTTTTCGAGCCCCTCTCTGTACAACTCACTTTTCAAATACAATCAAATCAGGTTTTTTGTTCTGTTTACATCATTGCCTTCATCTAATTTGTATGTTTTCTCCTTTCCTATCTCTTTCCTAAATCCTTTGACGATTTTTTCCATTATTTCTCCTTCATTCATTCATTCATTCTATTTTGTCTACATTTTCTTCGTCTACTCTCTCTTTTCTTTCTCCTTCCCTATTTCATATTCATTAATTTGTTCTTTTCAATTATCAATTTACTTATAATTTTTGTTCTTCTTGGGGTTCAAATGTTTTTATTAATGGTTTATTCTTTTCTCTATTCTGGGATTTCTTTTAAATTGGGTGTACATATTTGGTTCAACTACTTTTTCTTTCTTTTTTTAACATATCTTTCTATGGTACCTACTTCTTACTGTTCTAATATTTTTCTTTTATTTTTTTAATAATAACTAATTCTTTCTATATTTCTTTTCTCTGTTCTGGGTATTCTTGTGCATTTATTTTCTTCAACTATTTTCTTTTATTTCTTTCTGTGCTATTACTTACTAACCTTTTATTTTTTTAATTAATGGGTCTTTCTTGCTATCTTTTTTTTCTTTTCCTGACATTCTTTTGAATTCGATCTATTTTGTTAATTTTCTCTTTCCTTTTCTTTTATAATTTTTTTTTCATTGTTTTTGCAATATATTCTTCTTCCTCTCTCTCTCTCTCTCTCTCTCCCTCTCTCTCTCCCTCTCTCTCTCTCGTTTCCCTATCATTCTTATGATGTCTTCTATATTTTAATTTTTTTCTTTCAACTGATTTTCAAAAAAAAAAAAAAAATCTATTGTTTTCTGACATCTCTCTTTTCTTTCTTCTTATTTTACTCTATCCATCTTGGTTATTTGTTATTCCTTAATCTTTACATTTTCCTCTCTCTCTCTTTATCCTGGCCTCTTTCTCTATCTCTTTTGGTTTTTGTTTCGTTGCACGAAAACTCTTGAAAACTCTTGCTTGCACAACACACAACAACCATTATGAAAAACGTTCCCGTATTCGTCACCGTTGCCGATATCGTCAAAATCATTCCCGGCTCTATTCAAAAATTTCTATAAATGTTGGCAAATATAAATCTATGTGACATCTCATTTGGTCATCTCTAAATCATCAAAACTTTATGCCATCTCAGTCGGATCAAATATTTTGTTATTAATTAAAAACCCAGGTATGATCCGAACGGAAGTGACCTGTTCAAATTGTGATGCACATTTAGGACATGTATTCAATGACGGACCTCTTCCTACAAAAAGAAGATTTTGTATCAATTCGGCATCAATCAATTTCATACCTCAAACAGAAGAGAATAAACAATAAGTTCAGTCATCGTGAAAAAAAGAATGTTTTTTTTTTTTTTTTTTNTTTTTTTTTTTTTTTTTTTTTTTTTTTTTTTTTTTTTTTTTTTTGTGGAATTTTAATCGGGTAAATGATAGTTATTGTAGACATACGATGAAAATCCGAGCACAAAATGATATACGTACTCGTACATTATGGATATCATTGTGATGATATTATCGGAGTCTGCTGAAACTATCTATAATACAGGGTGTTACTGAAATTAGTGCTTCATTTGTTGATACACTTCAATTTGAAAATACCCATTTTTTTTTTTAGAAATTAAATTAAAAAATAGAAAAATTGTAATTATTTTAAAAAATTTTTAATTGAATAATTACCAAGATACCTATTTTTGGAAATTTTTATTTTTACGTCTCAAATATTATTTGATAATTTAGTTGAAAGCATATTTCTTGGACAATATTCGTGATTTTTTTTTTTCCAAAATATATGAAAAAAATTGCATTACAAGATTTTTTTTGTTCTTGTGGTTCGAATAATATTTTGATCATTTAGTTAAAATCATGAGTCACTAAATTATCGTTCAGAAATAATGGTTGTGAAAAATTAATAGGAAAATATGTATCATTGGGCTATGGTCCTTGGGCATCGTTCTTTCTTTGCGTTTTTTTTTTTTTTNTTTTTTTTTTTTTTTTTTTTTTTTTTTTTTTTTTTTTTTTTTTTTTTTTTTAGAATCAGAGAACTTTTCCGTCACACCCTGTATATCATAGTTTTAAGTATAGATTATCTCAGAGATTTATATATGTTTGATGATTGTGACAGTATAGTCGGAAAAACGTAATATTGGGCTCGACAGCGAGGTATTGTCTTTTTTTTTAGAATATAGGTACCTACCCCCTTTAATCTGGCTCCCGAATAATAGAACATGTGATTGTCCGTCAAACATTGTACCTTCATTTTAGTTTTAAGCTTAGGAAATCTCGGAGATTTATATTTAAGTGAATAACATTTGATAGGGTACGTTAACAGGTTCGTAAAGGTCATAAAACTTGTTTTCTCCTCCGTATTCAGAATTGTTATAAATTGTTTTCAACTAGCAGGTGTACCCCGTTCTTCGCCTAGGTTCAATTTAAAATTGTCATTTATTTTCTCGACCCCAGAACTTTTTATAATATGAATTTTCTGCTGCTGGCCATAACTTGCTGAATTTGAACAAAAAATAATAGCCTTATCTTGAAAACTGGTCGATATTTTTGAGTTTTGATAAATCATGTGTGGTCTAAAAATTTTGAGCTCAGCAAGGCATACAGGCTACTTTCCAAGCACAAAATGCCGTTAGGTGCAGTGGCTTTAACGTCCCGTAAGAGGAACTTAGCTCACAAATATACGAATGAGGTCTTAGCCTATAATTTTGTTTGGGTCCATTCCCGTCAAATTATCTCTATCCCCCACCGTTCTGGTCAAACACACAAATCAACATATTTCATTTTCATATATTAAAGAAAATATTAGGCTGAAAATGTATTTGTCCAAAAATTGTTAAACTTGCGTCTAAAATATAATAAAAAAATGAGTGCGTGTAATTATGTACGCGCGTGAGAAGTTATACTAATTTAATAATACAAAAAAAAAAATAATAATAATAATAATACCCACCCGGGAGTGAACTCAGAACCTACCAACTATGAAACAGAGGCATTGCCAGTGATCCACGATGTTCTATGGATATAGAATGAGAAAATACAATATTTAACTTTCATCATTTTTTCGTAACTAACTTCATCTGTGTTAATTTTGTGTTACACTGATGCGGTAATAATTTTGTGTTACACTGGGGGTGATAATTTTTGGTTACAGGTGTGCGCGCATCTTAAAATTTCACTCTCATCATTTTTTCATAACGCGTCTAATGAAGTATAACTTCAAAAAAATAGAGGGCTACTTTTTGTGGCCATTCCGAATTGAAAACAATAAACCAAAATGAACGAAAACATTCCGTTGCCCTCCCATAATTTTTTTCACTTAGGTATAAGTGTCAAAAATAACTCAAGTTGACGATTTGAATGAAAGTTTGTATGTACGTCCCATTTGGTCCTCAAACTTTTATTTTTTAAATACTCACCAGGTAAAATTCGAACGGGTGGGTAGCTGGTTTGCAAGTTTCCAGCGAATGGAGGGTAAAACCTCAATCTTGAATGACAAATAGATGTTAAAGAGACGTTAAGCCGTATTAAAAAAAAAGATTACAGTGAGTAAGTAAATCAAATTGGACCAAGCTGTAATGTTATATGCAATCACTTTTTGGTTTATTACTTTCAATAAGGAAACCTTTGAAAGCGTCACGGAAAAAGCAGAACATGCATCTCTTTTTTTTAAAAGAAAAAAAAAAGAAAAAAAAATATTACTCTCCGAGCTAACGTTATAGACCCAGATCCTAGATGTGCACGGAAATCTGGAAAACGAATTTAGAAAAAGAAAACAGTTTTACGCAATTACTTTTAATTTTATTTAATTATATTATTGTACTTTATTTTCTTAATTTAATATTTAATTTATTTTTCATTTTAATTATTTCTTTTGTGTTGATTTTTCCCTTTTCTTTTGTTTTTCAAACTCAATTTATTCTCGTCAGATTTTATATATTTTCATCTGGTTACCATTTTTAATTTCTTAAAAAATATATATATTTATTTTTAATTCAGTGGATTTGTACATTATAAATTTGTGTTTTTCTTCGCAGGGGGGGGGGTTACATTTTAAACTTAGCCCCCGAACGACTCTAGACAAAACAACATGGTGACTTAAAAACATTGAATCGGGTTTTTCAATGAAAAATACAAATGTGATTTATTAAATAGCATTCATTTTGTTGCCCAATGTTACGATGGCATTAGTGCAAACACAGTGTAGCTCTTTTTTCCCAATGGTCATTGTAAGTGGAATCCCTCTGGGGCATTTGACAAGCTCCAGGGGTCCAGAAATTTCATTATTTTTTTATGCATGACTTATGTAATATTGTGAGGTGTAACTCATTATCATCATCACCACCAACAGCAACATCAATAACATCATCACCAATAACATCAACAAGAACAAAAACATCATCATCATCATCAATAACAATAATATCAACAAGAACATCATCAACAACAATAACATCAACATCACCTTCCATGATCATCATTTTCAGGTGTTAGTCCTGGCTTGGCTGTCAATCCTTCGGACCTCCCCACCCCTGAAAAGAAATCTTGGGTACGACACTGACAAGCTCGTTTTAATCCTGTCAAATGTTGCAATTTTAATAATAATAATTGTTTGTTTTTATAAGGTACAATATACAAATCTCTTACTTCTCTAACACATTATACCTTAAAAGAACTCCTAAATGTAAAGTATTGTTGATTTAGAAAATCACAATCAACATTAAACATTAGGATTTTGACGTTTAAGTCACCCTGTACCTACTTTTGGTCAGGGCCCTCACCATGATGTATGTACTAATACTATTTGATAGGTCACAGAACATTATAATGTATAATGTGAAATCTGATAATGTGAAATCTGATAAAAGAAAATGACGTGTTAAAAAGTACCTACCTAATGTACAATATCATAGCAAATGACAAAAATAGGGAGAAAAAAAATATGGGGTCCTTATTGGTTAAAAAATATGGGAGAAATAAATATGGGGTTCTTATTGGTTAAAAAATATGGGAGAAAAAAATATCGTGTCCTTATTGGTTAAAAAATATGGGAAAAAAATATCGGGTCCTTATAGGTTAAAAAATATGGGAGAAAAAAATATTGGGTCCTTATTGGTTAAAAAATGTGAGAGAAAAAAATATCGAGTTCTTATTGGTTAAAAAATATGGGAGGAAAAAATATCGGGTCCTTATTGGTTAAAAAATATGGGAGAAAAAAATATCGGGTTCTTATTGGTTAATAAATATCGATATTTTTAATACGATAAATCGATATAAATGCCCCAATCATATTGCAGTCTCTCCGTGGATTCTACGGCAACTCTGAACGAAGGAGTGTCAGCATTATACAGTGTGTCCCAGAATGACCGGTGACTCCCTTAACTTTTGAACGTATTGGAATAGGAAAAGGGCCATAGCAAATCGATTGGTTCTGGTGAGATCCAGGGTCGACCTCCGGAAGTGGACTTTTATTGGCAAGAATTGTGGATTTCTCAAGAAATTTAAATGGAATGGTACACATATTTTTCGTTCAAATAAAACAACCAATTACGTATATAAGGAAATAAATTCCTTTTCATTTTTTCAAATAAATAAGCAGCCAGGAGGTTCTGAAGATTAATTTTGTTACACCCTGTGTAACAGTGTTTATTTTAGGGATGGGATAAAATATCTGCAAACGGACCCAACGGATATGAACGGTAAAATCAGCTTTTGGTGGAAATCGATTATACCGTTGGCGGTTTTATGCCGCTTTTTAGCGGTTATATTGTTGGCCGCTAATTAGAGTAGTGATGGACGCGGTGCGCTGGGGTTCCTGGCTCCGAACTACAAACCGCACCGCACCGCGGTGCAAAATGAAAGAATGTTGGAACTACAGTAAAACCTCGATTTAATGGAGGTTATGTATAAAAGGTAATTTAATCGAAGTTCCATATAAAACAGTAAGAAGAGGGCAATTTTTTTTTATTTTTAACAAGGAAAGGGTTAACAAATAACCCTCCTATTTGAAATTTTACTGAAATTTTGAAAATTTCAAACAGAAAGGGTATCAATACCTATCCATTTTTTCTTCTTGACCAAGATTGAAGAAAATTTCAATTTTTTAAAAAAAATTCTTCAATGGTGGCCAAAAAAGAAAAAAAACACGGATTTTCGGGTGAAATAATAGACTTGGAAATAATCGAGGTTCTACTGTGAGTACAAATCTTATAAGCAGAGGAAAAACAAAAGCGATCGATAGCAATAATTTCTATTACAGGGCTCCTAGCTAAATGAAAAAAAAAAAAAAATAGTTGAAAGGTGTTCATATCAAAACTCTGCCAATGTGACACTTGGGTTCATTATTTTACTGGCTAAAAAAATAACCCCCTCCAAAATAAATCTGGGGCGTAATGAGACCCTAAATTTGAAATATATACAAAATTATGAATCTCTGACCATTCTCTCTATAGACAGTGTATGTGACCGCACTTTGGTTACTCCTAAATCCTTTCCTTTTTTCTCCTACTGCACATGCGCCAAACCCCCATTAAAACCAAACACCAAATTGTACATATTATATGTAAAATAAATCAGTTCTCATCTGCCTTTTGTTGCTATCACATTATAGTGATTAAACCTATCTAAGTTGTAACGCCTCCCTAAAAAGTTATGCTACCGTTGTTAACCATCCTACCTACCTCTTTTGCTAATGTATAATTGGAACCTTTAACAACCCCTTTGGTAATAACCAAGTTAATTATAAACCTTAAGTGTCTCTAATTAAACTTAACTTGTGTATATAAACCACCTGGTCGACCAGTAAGTGTAATAGAACATCATCATCATCATCTCAACGTTCAGTCAGGTAAGGCGCTGTGCCATCGTCCCCTTCCCCATTAGAGCTACCGCCTACATTTTTGGTCCTTCTACGCCAAATTGCGAACCATGTCCTTTTGTCCGCCCCTATTTGTGCGTTTTGCGAAATATTAGTCGAAAATTACTGTTCGACCTACCTATATTATTCACTCTCCCCAAGTTAAAGTTAAAAGAGGTCTTTAGTGAAAAACTAAACTAATTTGTTCCTACCATTGTACCACCCTGTCAGTTTTAGTTTTATTCCTTTAAAATGTTAGGAAATCTTTCGTTACTAAACACCCTATACTTTTCCCGTAGATCAATAATTTTATCCATAAAATTATTTGATACATTGCGTTCGAACTCAATTAATTTTGAACAAGTTGGAATTGTGTCTCTTTCTGTTTGAAGTTAATGGTTTTTGAATCTTTCCGTTTTTTTTCTTTGATCCTGTAAATGTTTCTATGTTGTTCAACAGAGCGCATTAGTTATATGATATTTCATTAATTGTTTATCATTTCAAAATTCAAAACATTGATGTTTGATGTTTTGGTTTTGGACTTGAGAATTTTTAATATCTTTGTTCTGTTTGGGAAGTATTTTGGTTAATTACCTACTTATTTAATTAATTGAAATAATATTCACCCTTTCTTTGTTAGTTCCATTTTTGTAAAGTTGAACACGGTGTTTTGTTGATTTTAACCTTAAAGTTGCGGAGGAGAGAAGAAAAATTTACTTCGGCCGAGTCCAAAGGATTTTTGATTTTTTGCCTCAGTTGAGTGATCCATTGAAGTTACCACAGTTTCACGTCCGATTGGAATCTATTCGGGGTATATTTCAAGATTTCGAAGAAATTCAAGTAAGAATTATGGAATTGAACCAGCAGGTGAAATCTGAAGACAGACTCAGTGTTGATAGTGTCATGTCTTGCCTTTGAGGACATGTATTATGCCATTAAGGCTACGGAATTGGAACTGACGCCACCGGTAACAATTCCTGAACCAGTTGTACCAGCCCCAACCGTAAAGCCCAAGTTGCCAACTGTTAATATTCCTCCATTTGATGGAAATTATGAAGAGTTTTCAGCCTTCCGTATCGAAAAATATAGTTATCTCCGGTCGTTGGTGGTCGGAGTGGCGTCCTCCACTATTCAGGGTCTGCCCTTTACCCCTGAAAATTATGTTATTGCGTACACGACGTTGTTGAACAGATACACCAACAAGCGTGTTCTTGCCAATCACTTGTGTCAACGGCTGTGGTCCGTTGAGCCTTTGACAAGTGAAACCCAATTGCCTTCATTTTTAGATAGTTTTAATGTTTTGGTGGAAGGTTTAAAAAACCCCTCATTGCCCGATTTGGGTGATTACAATTTATTGTATATGGGCCTACGTGTTTTGGATCCTGCCACGCGCCAAGCCTTTGAAAACGCTCGTGTAGATGAGATGACCATACCTCACTACAAGGACCTTTTGAAATTTGTTCAGGGTCGAGTTACCGCAGCCGCGTTGGTTGACGTCTGTTCAAGTTCTAAGCCCCTTCCGCCAAAAACTAAGCCTTCTGTGTTGCCATTGCCAATAGTTAAGAAGAGTTTAGTCGCTCAGGTACTTCCCTCTGTCGTTGACGACGAAACAAATATTAGCTCGTCGCAGGGCTCAGCCTTGAAGAAGAACCTGCCCATGTTGTGATAAAGATCACCGTCTTGTCGATTGCCATTCCTTTTTGTCTCTCTCCGTTGCACAATGCAAGTCCAAATTTAGTTGCCGTTCCTGTAAATCCAAAAAGCATCATTCGCTATTGCATTCACCTCCAATCGTCTCCGAACCTCCTTCCGTCAGTGGTGCCCAAACCACTTGTCCCCCCGAGTTGTCTCCGACTACTACACCCGTTCCTTCTTCTGTTTGTACTTCAGCTGTCTCCTTCCATGTTCCAAACCAAGTTTTGTTGGGTACTGCTGTTGTCCAAATTGAAGACCGTTTTGGAAACATGATCCTAACTTGTGTAAGGTCTTCCCTCACTCCAGAAGATCGTCTGATCCTCTCCAAATTCATTCCATCATTTTGCAAAAATCTCGTCAGACTTGCCATCTGATGTTCCGTCGTCCGTTTTACGTCGATTTGCTCACCTCGATCTAGCGGATCTTTCCTATGAACAGACGGGTCGCAAGCTCCGTTGAGATGCTTATTGGGGCAGAACACTATGCCGACATAGTATAATCATCCCTACCTATCGTTCCTGGTTTTCCCGCAGCTACTTGGATAGTAGCTGCGGGTCGCATTATGGGCACTGCATCACCTAGTCTGAGGCGGTGCACTTCTCTTTTTGTCTGTGGCGTAAGAAATCCAATCCCTCAGCAATTATCGCGTTTTAGGGAAGTAGAAGTTGTTAGTGATCCCCAGTCTTGTGAGATCCCAGGAGTTATTCTAGTGAGCGGCATTTTGTAGAACCTCACTCTCCTGAGAGTTACGCGCGATCCAATGTTCACTCGCCATTTTGTAATGGTCAACTTCCTGACCTAGGGAGCAACAGTCAACATGCTATGGATAATCAGTCTATCCAGTTTAAACCAATTAATGTTGCTATCCCATCTCCTTGGCAACATGTGTCCATGTCCACTCATGATAATCCGGCCACCGTTGCCAGTCATGTGTGCATGTCGAGTCGTTTGATTGTTCAGAATTGTCCTGAAATTCGGCCCAAAGTCGAAATAACTAGTTCATTGGTCGTACCCGAACAGCGGGACGTTTCTGCCACCACTGCCGTCAGTGTCCATTGCCCTTCTCTTTTTGTTTGCATGCCTTCCTTTTCTCATGATCAGCGAATAATTCGTTGTTTTTTTTTTTTTTTTTTTTTTTTTTTTTTTTTTTTTTTTTTTTTTTTTTTTTTTT
>CM022884.1:9749386-9778033 GCA_012654025.1 Pachypsylla venusta | reverse complement strand
GATGTTACAGTTGTGTTTTACACTTTAGGTGATGTTACAGTTGTGTTTTACACTTCAGGCGGTGTTACAGTTGTGTTTCACACTTTAGGTGATGTTACAGTTGTGTTTTCCACTTCAGGTGACGTTACAGTTGTGTTTTCCACTTCAGGTGACGTTACAGTTGTGTTTTCCACTTCAGGTGACGTTACAGTTGTGTTTTACACTTCAGGTGACGTTACAGCTGCGTTTTACACTTCAGGTTACGTTACAACAGTGTTTTCCCCTTTTGTTGACAGGTGGTAGAATTTAATTTAGAAATTAGAAAGACCAATCTAGACTAGTCCAAAAGTGGAGGCTCAGGGTTTGTTTCTCCTAAAATCAGCGGGTTTCCCATTTTTTGATTCAGGTTCGGAGAAAATAGTAAAAAACTCTGGCAATGTGACACATGGCCTGAATCAAAAAATGGGAAACCCGCTGATTTTATTATTTTATTGGCTAAAAAAAAAAATTACCCCCCAAATTTAAATTTTTTGCGTTTCAATTTACCTGTGAAGAATTCAAAAATCGAATAAAAAATCCGTTCTTCCGCCTTCCGCCGCTCGAATACTGTACAGGTACACCGCACTCCGAATTTTGATGAAATTTTGTATGTCTGTCCACTTTGGGGTCTAATTGGCCTCACAGAGGGCATTTTTCCACTTAGCGATGACAAACTTTAGATCATTTGAGACCTTCGTGTCCTATATTTATAGAGAGACGTGTCCATAAATAATTTTCCAATGGGTCTTGGTTTAGGAGTGAGTACACACTGCCTAGGATTACGATTTTCGAGCGGCGCGGGCAGTTGTTCCATTTCGTCTCACGGCCATTGTCAGGATCACCATGATGTGTTTGATGTGGTACAATAATTTTCGATTACATACCTATAATACTGTTGTCCCTGAA
The DNA here is from genome assembly GCA_012654025.1 of Pachypsylla venusta. Lineage (NCBI taxonomy): Eukaryota > Metazoa > Arthropoda > Insecta > Hemiptera > Aphalaridae > Pachypsylla > Pachypsylla venusta. Next base: position 9,777,109 of record CM022884.1, on the reverse strand, counting down.
TTCTGGAGGTAAGTCAGGTCCCACTGAGAGTGCCATCGATAAAAAAACATTTCGTGGTGCCTTGGAATAGCCAGCAGCAAAATAAACAAATTTTTTAAAGTCACGATACGTGTCAACAAAAGCTCGCATTATCTTAATTAGTGTTGGAATATAGCCACCCCTTTCAGTCATTCTTAATCGATAGCCATTGAGTAATGAGTACATATCGGCAGCAGTATCGTTCACGGTCTTATCCCTCAATGCAACTCGAGCAAAATCCCAAAGCCTAAAAGAAAAGCACAAAGGAATTTTTTTTAAACTTCGCGAGGCAAAAGTAATTGAATAACATGTTAATTATAACTGTTATAAAATATTAACATTTAAATAAATTAATACAAAACACTTATTAAAAACACAATTCATTATAATTTATGAAGAAACCAGTTTCGAATCATTCGATTCATCGTCAGTCTAGTCAAGTCGAAGGATGGACTCACTTGCATCTTTCGACTCGACTAGACTGATGATGAATCGAATGCTTCGAAACTAGTTTCTTTTTTTTTGTTTTTTGTTTTAATTCATTTAATAGTTAATCTTCTAAAAATTCAGGCCATCTATGATGGGGTGTTGAGCAGGTATTTATTCTTACCTATGAAGGTAGTCAATTGAATTATACAAACTGTTACGACTGTGTTCTTGTATAATGCGTTGGATATTAGCCGTTATCTGTTCGAGATGACGTTCATTCTTTAGTTTGGCTGGTTGGAGCGCTCCCTCAAATTTCATTTCGCTTTCGTCTCCTTGATAAAAGAAAGTAGTTTTACTTGCGTAGAAACATCCAAAAGCATACTCCAAACAGTTACCTGTGAAACATATCCAAACAGTTACCTGTGAAACATATCCAAAGAGTTACCTTTGAAACATATCCAAACAGTTACCTGTGAAACATATCCAAACAGTTACCTGTGAAACATATTTAAACAGTTACCTGTGAAACATATCCAAACATTAGTTACCTGTGAAACATATCCAAACATCAGTAACCTGTGAAACATATCCAAACAGTTGCCTGTCAAACATATCCAAAAAGTTACCTGTGAAACATATCCAAACAGTTACCTGTGAAACAAATCCAAAAAGTTACCTGTGAAACATATCCAAACAGATACCTGTGAAACATATCCAAACAGTTACCATTGAAACATATCCAAACACTTACCTGTGACAGCTCTCACAGTCAAATAACTGTTTCTCATCCAATACATTTTCATGTCAAATCACTGTTTCTCATCCAGTAATTTTTCATGTCAAATTACTATTTCTCATCCACTAATTTTTCATGTCAAATCACTATTGCTCATCCAGTAATTTTTCATGTCAAATCACTGGTTCTCTTCATGTCAAATCACTGTTTCTCATCCAGTATTTTTTCATGTCAAGTCACTGTTTCACATCCAGTAATTTTTCATGTCAAATCACTGTTTCTTATCCAGTGATTTTTCATGTCAAATCACTGTTTCGCATCCAGTAATTTTTCATGTCGAATGGCTGTTTCGCATCCAGTAATTTCTCATGTCAAATCACTGTTTCTCATCCAGTATTTTTTCATGTCAAGTCACTGTTTCACATCCAGTAATTTTTCATGTCAAATCACTGTTTCTTATCCAGTGATTTTTCTTGTCAAATCACTGTTTCGCATCCAGTAATTTTTCATGTCAAGTCCCTGTTTCACATCCAGTAATATTTCATGTCGAATCGCTGTTTCTCATCCAGTAATTTTTCATGTCAAATCACTGTTTCTCATCCAGTAATTTTTCATGTCAAATCACTGTTTCGCATCCAGTGATTTTTCATGTCAAATCACTGTTTCTCATCCAGAAATTTTTCATGTCAAGTCACTGTTTCACATCCAGTAATTTTTCATGTCGAATCGCTGTTTCGCATCCAGTAATTTTTCATGTCAAATCACTGTTTCGCATCCAGTAATTTTTCATGTCAAATCACTGTTTCTCATCCAGTGATTTTTCATGTCAAATCACTGTTACTCATCCAGTATTTTTTCATGTCAAGTCACTGTTTCACATCCATTAATTTTTCATGTCAAATCACTGTTTCTCATCCAGTGATTTTTCATGTCAAATCACTGTTTCTCATCCAGCAATTTTTCATGCCAAATCACTGTTTCTCATCCAGTAATTTTCCATGTCAAAGCATTGATTCTCATCCAGGAATTTTTCATGTCAAATCTCTGTATCTCCGCCAGTAATTTTTCGTGTCAAATCTCCGTTTCTGATCCAGTAATTTTTCATGTCAAAGCACTGTTTCTCATCCAGCAATTTTTCATGTATTTGACACTGTGAAGACATTCACTGGCCCCTCCACCGCGTAGTTGAAATGCTTCTTCATACTTACACTTTTGATTTTGTAAAGTCAGAAAATATATTGCACAAAATGTTGAACTGATCAGGAAATTCATGACAACTTTTTAGAAGTAATATATTTATGCTAATAGAGATAGATGTGTCACTTGAATACTGTAGCCACGTTTGAGAATGAGAAAGCAAGAACGACACGATATTTTTTTGTAATGGTTACATCGACATATGATCACTGATCACTAGGGTAAAAAACCCGAATTTGTCCATCAAGTATATCTGGACCAAAATGCTTTTGATTTTTTTCAATATGATCACTAGGGTAAAATACCCGAAATTGTCCATCAAGTACTTATATCTGGACCAATCAATGCTTTTGATTTTTTTCAATCTGATCACTAGTGTAAAACACCCGAATTTGTCCATCAAGTATATCTGGACCAAAATGCTTTTGATTTTTTTCAATATGATCACTAGGGTGAAACACCCGAAATTGTCCATCAAGTACTTATATCTGGACCAATCAATGCTTTTGATTTTTTTCAATATGATCACTAGGGTAAAACAACTGAAATTGTCCATCAAGTACTTATATCTGGACCAATCAATCCTTTTTTTTTCAATATGATCACTAGTGTAAAATACCCGAAATTGTCCATCAAGTACTTATATCTGGACCAATCAATGCTTTTGATTTTTTTTTCAATATGATCACTAGGGTAAAACAACTGAAGTTGTCCATCAAGTATATCTGGACCAATCAATGCTTTTTTTAAAAAAAAATGGAAGAAGGAAGGCTCTTTCAAATTTTGGCCTTGCGCTGGTGTATATTTTTTTTTTTACTGATTTTGTGGCGTGCTTGATATTTTCTTGCATTTTACCACTCTTTACATTATTATACCCCATCCCATAACCTTCTGTTCGGTGCGTACTCTCTTTATAGCTTTACCCTTTCTGTGTAAATACAATAGTTTTGGTGTTAGAAAGGGCATACAGCCTTGAAAAAACTCTGCCTTAAACCAATGATGAGAGATCATGAGCCAAAAATTCTCCTGGCAAAATCTAAAATATTCTTCCAGGCATTTGAAGGAACATGTTCAAACCAAACCGGCACGTGACAGTGCATCACTCTCTTGGCACTGTCACTGCTTTGTGTGAATGCTCCTTAAAAGTGATAAAAATCATTCTATTGAAAATTACCCCATGAGGTATCTACGCTGTTCTTTCTAATCAGACATTAAGTATCTATCTTTTATAATTTCTGTTGTAGATGGACCTAAATTATAGGTACCGTCAAAAAATGGTTCAGTCATCATAAAACAATTTACCTATATTTGTTATTAGCATGAACCATTTTGATCGGATATTAAGTACCTATCTTTTACCATTTCTGTTGTACCTGGGGACCTAAATTAGAAGTACCGTCAAAATTTAGTTCAGTCATCATAAAACAAATTACCCATATTAGTTATTAGCATGTAAATTTTTGATCAGTGTCGTAATGATGAGAAGTGGGGACCCCAAATATTTTTTGGAAAGGAGGTCCGTTCCATTTGATAGCGCCCCAATTTGGGGGGTCAGAATAAAACTATTGACTATATCGGGTACCCTGAAACATTGTGTACTAATATACCGAAATATCCATTAGAATAAATTAGTACACAATGTGTCCGATCGGGATAAGACTTTTGGACCAATCGGACAATGTCTGCCAATCGCGCATCGAACTTGGAATTTCGAATTTTGGGAAAAATAGCCCCTTTTTCGACAAAAAAAAAAAAAAAAAAATAGGTAGACAAATTTGTTAAAGTCCTTATGGCAATTTTAATCAGATGAACATGTAAAACCAAAATATTGTCAATTTTAACGTCAACTTCCGATCGCGCAATGAACTTGATTTTTTGAAAATTTGACTATAAAAATCCCAAATTATCATTTTTTCGACAAGAATAAAAAAATCAGTAACCATATTTTTTTTTAACTTCCTATGGCAATGAACACATTCGCGAACATTAGGGAAACCCATAAAGCCCCAAAAGTCCAAATATGAGCTTAACTTCCGGTCGCGAAACGAGTCTAAAAATAGGTATGTTTCACCTGTCGGAATCGACTCTATTATTGACTGATTTGATTTTTGTTAGAAATAGAAGGCAAATTAATAATAGTAAAGATTATTTTTAAATCTTTTTCCATGTATACTATGCAGCTCTTTGCATTTCCATGTATACTATGCAGTCGCGTTCCACCCACACCCTACCCAACCAACAACCAACCCATACTGGGGTGTCATTATTATGTACACATTTTTAACGATATTCACACTCTTTTTTATTTTTAAATTAAATTCAAACAAAACACTTACCAGAAATCTGTTTCAATTAAATTTTAAAATATTTTTTTTAACACTAATAATTAGTATGCTATTTAAAGATGTCTTGAATGACCAATAGATGTTAAAGAGACGTTACGCCAAATTAAAAAAAGATTTCACTCACTTTTCCATATTTCGTACTATGAAATGAGATTTTTGTGACAGTTTTCTTGAAACAAGAGTAGGTAGTTCTAATAAATCCGTCTCTGATTTAACATATGTTTCTACTGTTTGAGTATGACAAGGAAAAACTTTGACTATTTGGTACAGTGACTGACACAAATCGGGTTTTTATTTTATCATCTTTGACAATGGCTCCGTAAACTATGCCAGATGCTTCTGTTACCATTTTAACACATATTTCTACTGTAATTGTGTTAATTGCTATAGGAAGTTAAAAAAATATGGTTACTTCTTTTTTTTTTTTGTCAAAAAATTGACAATTTTTGTATTTTTAGTGGAACTTTCAAAATTTCATGGTCCGTTCGCCCACTGCGAACGGAATTTGATGTCAAAATTTTATTTTTTCTAGATCTACATTTCATCTGGTCTGTTGAAAGCTTAAAATTGTTATAGGGAGCTTAATAAATTTGGATACTTATTTTTTTATTTTTGTCAAAAAAAGGCCTATTTTTCCCAAAATTCGAAATTTCAAGGTTGATGCGCGATTGGAAGATATGGTCCGATTTTTTTTTTTTTTTTTTTGTCATATAAGACTACCTGCATCAGACGCCCCTTATGTTACCGGTCTACTGCCAATATGTCTATACAGCCTGTTGCTAGTTACGCCTCTGTATTTGGTGCTCTCTCAATGTTCAGAAAGCGTGTCTGATACTTCTCAGTCTGAACGTAGGTTGTAGGTTTTATTCTCCAGCAAACAAGTATAAGAGTATTCTATGTTAAATGGTTTTTTCCACTTAATGCAGAAGTGGAAAAAACAGAATTTGGCTCAGGGTTAGTGACTCTGATTGAACCGAATCATGGATACACATACCAAAATGTAATCATCATTGATTGAACTGATAAAAGCGCAGACCTGAGTCTGGAGTCCTCCTTTAAAAAACTCTGCCAATGTGACACATAAGTTAATTATTTTTCTGGCAAAAAAAAAAAAAAAAAAAAAAAGGGGGGGTACCCCCCAAAAATTGAGGGGGGTTCTCGTGACGATTCCAAATGTGGGGCGTAATTAGACCCTAAATTTAACATACCTACCAAATTTGAAGTCTCTGGCTCTTACCATTCTCTTTTTAGACAGGAATAATGAATACCGCTTTAAAGCGGTAAAAACCGCCAGCGGTATATTTTTGGAGCTAGCTGAGACCCCAAATATGACAGAAGTTTTGGAGCTAGCTGAGGCCCCAAATATATGACATACATACAAAATTTCAAAACTCTAGCTCTTACCAATTCTCCTTTTAGACAGCGATACTAAAAACCGCTGAAAAACGGCAAAAATCGCCAAGGGTGTATTCGATTCACTGAAGTTAACCTACGTCAGATCACTGAAGTTAACTAACGTCGGGCGTGGTCAGTACTTGGATGGGTGACCGCTTGGGAACACCACGTATCGTTGACTCATTTTTCCGGCCCAACCCAGTCTGAATGAGTTCAATGTGGGTAGCTGGATTGCATGTTTCTAGCGAGTGGAGGGTAAAATCCCCGTCTTGAATGACCAATAGATGTTAAAGAGACGTTAAGCCAAAATAAAAAAAAAATAAAAATAAAAAGATGAAAGTGAACAAGATGTATTTTTGAGTTCAAAATGGCGACATTTATGGAGAAAGACAAAAATGACTAAAATTGCAACATGTCAAAAATCAGGGTTTGTATTTTTTTTTTAGATTCGCTTTAATTTCGTGATCGGAATTGCGTGTATTGCTAACCCTGCCTCCTTCACTTGTCATGCTTCGGTTCAGGTCATCCACGAATTCCTGTTTCATAAGCCTGCGTAGGTTATCAGGTCTTCGATCGATTTTTTTTGTATTCCCAATAATTTCGGAGATATTTAGATTAAGTAAATCAAATTGGACCAACCTGTACCTAATGTTATATGCAATGACTTTTTGGTTCATTATTTTCAATAATGAAACCTTTGGAATCGTCACGAAAAAATCAGAACACGCACCTCCATTTTTTTTTATAATATACACTCCGAGCTAACGTTATGGATCCAGATCCTAGATGTTTGCGGAAAACTAGAAAACGAATTTAGAAAAAGAAAACAGTTTCACGTAATTTGTTTCAATTTTATTTATTTAGATTATTGTACTTTATTTTCTTAATTTTATATTTAATTTGTTTTTCATTTTAATTATTTCTTTTGTGTTGATTTTTCTCTTTTCTTTTGTTTTTCAAACTCAATTTATTCTCGTCAGATTTTATATATTTGCGTGTGGTTACCATTTTTAATTTCTTAAAAAAAATATAGATATTTATTTTTAATTCAGTGGATTTGTACATTATAAATTTGTGTTTTTCTTCGCAGGGGGGGGGGGTACATTTTAAACTTAGCCCCCGAACGACTCTAGACAAAACAGCATGGTGACTTAAAAATATTGAATCGGTTTTTTCAATGAAAAATACAAATGTGACTTATCAAATAGCATTCATTTTTGTTTCTCAATATCATGATGTCATTAGTGCAAGCACAGTGTAGCTCTTTTTTTCCAATGGTCATTATAACTATTGTAAGTTGAATCCCTCTGGGGCATTTGACGAGCTCGTTTTATCCTGTCAAACGTTTCTATTTTAATAATAATAATTGTTTATTTTTATAAGGTACAATTTACTAATTTCTTACTTCTCTAACACATTATATAGGTACCTTAAAAGAACTCTTAAACGTAAAGTATTGTTCATTTACAAAATCACTATTATTATCAAAGTTTTATTATAAAACTAATTGACAAAAGTGCCATCTACCAAATAAACGTCTCCAACTTTGGTGAATACATTAAAAAAACTTCACCATAATTTAAGAACATTTTCCTTCAGAAAACAACAAACAACTGGGAAAATCAAATTTGCTGATTTTATGCTGCTTGGTCGTGCCTCTCTACGGTTACGAATTTCAACGAAAAAAAAAAAATCGAGATTGCGACATGAAAGATTCTCAAATTTAGATTTTGGTGGAACCGACCCCTAGAGTAAGCGCGACTAGGTACCATTTATAAAATTCAATATTTTACTCAAGAATATTATACCTTTTTGTACCGCGGAACACCTTTGTATCGAATTTCAGCTTTCGCACTCATCTCGATGTGGTAGGTACTTGTCAATTATTGAATTTTGGTGGAACCGAAACCCAGGGAACGCACGGCTCCTATTTAAAAAAATCAATATTTTACTTCGTATAGAATTTCAGCTTTCTCTCGAATTTAAATTTTTATATTTTTTATTGGGTCCGTATATAGGTAGTATTTTGGGTGGGTCCATATTCGGTCATTTTAAGGTATAGTCCAGAAAGTAATTGCCCAGATGATAATTGCAAAGAAACCCGCTAAAAAGCGTCATTTTTGGCGGTAACTTGCTTCCATGTGAAATTTCTTTTCTTATTACGCACCTTCATACTAAAAAGGATCTGTGTGCCAAATAACTATTAGGTTCTCTAGGTTGAGCCATTTTGGAGCTACTTTGATGATCAGTCAGTCAGATTAGTATAGATTAGCCTGCAACATCGAAATTAGGTGCATATGCATATCAATTTTCTACATTGAATGCACAAGTACACGTTAACGCTTTTTTTAGCTTTTAGTGTTTTTGACCAATTTGAGGTGTTTTTACAAATACTGCCAAAAAAAAAAAAAAAAAAAAAAAAAAAAAAAAAAAAACAGGCTAGGATTTTCAATTGTATGTAAATGGGCGCGACACAAAATATTTAATTAAAGTTGAATGCACAGTTGGCGGTTTTGCCTCTTTTGGTCATTCTCGAATCCTGAGACCCGAGATTTGCGCTCTGGGGACCTCAAAACGTGTTTTGGCATTGAAAACTCGACATCGAAAATTTCAGCCCATTACAATACTTTCTTCTTTTTTTATATAGATAATGGAAGTCGTGTGATGTTCACACCATATTTTTTGTTTTATTTTTAAATTAGCCACCGTCTATGAACGCTAAATACACCAGTTCCCGTTAGATCACTGAAGTCAAAGAACGTCCGGTGAAGTTGTATCATGTGGGTGTCCGTCGGGGGTTCGCGCCCCGTAATGCCGACTATTTTTTGGCCCAACCCTGGGTCAATGTGGAAGCTAGTTTGCAAGTTTCTACCGAATGGATAGTAAAACCTCCGGCCCGAATGACCAATATGTATTCATCTTCTTAAATCTATGATGTTAATATTCATTGGCAATCCATTTAATTTCCATGTCAATTGAGCGTATGCATTCATCCTCTCAATTCTAAGATGTTAATATTCATTGGCAATCCATTTAATTCCCATGTCAATTGAGCGTACGCATTCATCTTCTCAATTCTATGATGTCAATATTCATTGGCAATCCATTTAATTTCCATGTCAATTGAGCGTATGCATTCATCCTCTCAATTCTAAGATGTTAATATTCATTGGCAATCCATTTAATTCCCATGTCAATTGAGCGTACGCATTCATCTTCTCAAATCTATGATGTCAATATTAATTGGCAATCCATTTAATTCCTATGTCAATTGAGCGTACGCATTCATCTTCTCAAATCTATGATGTCAATATTCATTGGCAATTAATTCAATTCCCATGTCAATTGAGCATATGCATTCATCCTCTCAATTCTAAGATGTTAATATTCATTGGCAATCCATTTAATTCCCATGTCAATTGAGCGTACGCATTCATGAAGGCAGCATTCGCAAACATTCCAATGGAAAACTTAGTCCTGAGAACTTTCAATGATAAATCAAATGGAATCCTAATTTCTTCAAGAAGAGCAGTCATTTCATTTTGCTGAAAATAATAACAAAGGATTTGTTCAGCCCGTATCGTGCAAAAAATATTTCAGGAAAGCGCGCGAAGGCATGGTTTTCAGGAAAACACGCAGTTCAGTATTTTGCGGCCTCAAAAGAGGATCAGTATACAGAGTGTTCGAAAATCCCGGAACGGATTTTTTTATTTTTAACGGCTAACGATAGAGACTTGAAATTTTATATGTAGTTTTAACACAAATTAGTCTATTTTTTGGCGTAATTAAAATTTCTACAGTGTCTCAAAAGTGGGTAAACAGACATCAACTTTCGACTTTTAAATTAAATCCCCTATTTTTTATTTCATATTCAAATTTTACGACAAATTCTACACACAATTGACTCCTCACTCGAACTTTTGACCAAACGGATCTCTGATCAAACCCGCCCAATCATTGATTTTTCTTCGGAATAAAAGTGATAAGTACATCAAATCAGTCAAGTTTTTTATGCTGAATCTCGTGGTACCATTGTTTTTTCATTTTTTACTGTTTTTATACCTATGGAGGGTAGAAATTCATTTTTGGTTGATGTTAAAATTTCAAAAATGAAATTTTACCCTCCTTGGGTATAAAAAGTGTTAAGGATCAAAAACCGAAAAGTCCCTAAATCGTCGGACAAACGGATTTTTTTTATCAAATTTTTGAATTCTCATCATCATTATAGGTTAACAGTTAACAGTCATGGGGCTGGTTTGCAACAACTCGGATAATGCAGTAGCTTCTCCTTCTTCCTGCATGGAAAAGATATCAACAAAATATATATATATAAAAGAGAAACACACTCACTTAACACTCATCGCGATTTCTCCGCACTGGTACGTCCTACGAAGCTGAAATTTGGCATGTAGGTCGCACTTAAGACCTAGATGCGCAAAAAGGATTTTCAAATATTCCAATTGGGGCACCCGCCGCGGGTGAAAAAGGGGCGCGTTTACATATGACGGTCAACTTTTCATCACTGTTTCTCCGTACCGGTACATTTTCGGGGGCTGAAATTTGGTACGTAGGTTCGTTTTATGTCCTAGATGTGCAATAAGAAAGAATTTTTTAATATTCCAACTGGGGCGCCAGCCACGGGGGTAAAGGGCGCGCCCATCAAATATTATCACCTTTTCATCGCTGTTTCTCCGTACCGGTACATTTCCGGTGGCTGAAATTTGGTATGTAGGTTCGCTTTATGTTCTAGATGTGCAATAAGAAAGGATTTTTTAATATTCCAACTGGGGCGCCAGCCACGGAGCAAAGGGCGCGCCCACCAAATATTATCACCTTTTCATCACTGTTCTCCGTAACGGTAAATTTTCGGTGGCTGAAATTTGGTAAGTAGGTTCGTTTTATGTTCTAGATGTGCAATAAGAAAGGATTTTTTAATATTCCAACTGGGGCGCCAACCGCGGGGGTAAAGGGTGCGCCCATAAATTATTATCACATTTTTATTTCGTTTTCTCCGTACCGGTAAATTTTCGGTGCCTGAAGGTGTGTAGGTTCGCTTTAGATTCTAGATGTGCAATAAGAAAGGATTTTTTAATATTCTAACTGGAGCGCGGGGGAAATAGGCGCGCCCGTACCGGTAAATTTCCGGTGGCTGAAATTTGGTATATAGATTTGTTTTATGTTCTAGATGTGCAATAAGAAATGATTTTTTAATATCCCAAATGAGGAAAAAGTCGCGTCCATCAATTATCACCTTTTCATTTCTGTTTATCCGTGCCGGTAAATAAGTGTAGTTTTGCTGATCAAATGATATCCCCTGAACGGCCTAAATCAACATACCACCAACTGCGGTCCACGAGACCTTCCTGGAAGTGGACATTAGGTATGCTAAAAGAGCCGCGACCCCGTGACAATAGGAAGCGCTGCGCCAATCAAGTCTCACGAGTGCCCAGGGTGGTTTGTGTCCACCCTGAATATCGCAACCTTTAAAAATCAAGGTTTAAACGTTTCGACGGGCACCTTAGAGGCACGGCCATTCTTACTTTTTTGTATTTTCAAAATTTCATTTTACCCGTTCCCGGTTTTAAACTCGTAACTCTGGAATGACTGGCCATAACTTTGCAGAAACAAGGACTAAACAGCCACCTAAAACTTTTTCGCTTTGAGTTGATATGTAGTCGCGACAAAATTTAAGATATCGGACCGTGACTGTCCGATTTTAAAGAAGAAATTACAAATTTGGCCGTAACTCGAAATATATTTTAGTTCTAATAATTTTCCTGGGTCGTAGACCATGATTTTGTGGGATCCATCCCCATCCATTTGGGCTGTGGTATTGTAACGGAAGCCCCTCATACATAGTTACACACAAATTTCTGATTTATATATTAAGATTTCGTTAATATGCTACTTGTCATAGCATCCCGTTTTGAGAAGGAAAAGATATCATTTCCGACCCTGCCCTTAGTCGTGTTTTATGACTAACATGGACTGAGTGCCTAGGAAGATTCTTTTTAGTCCCTCTATTCACAGGGGACTTGAATTCTACGTACCTTGAAATATAAAATATAAAATTTTCAGGTTTTGTTCGTCACAATTCCAAAGGTTCTCTAAAAATAGAAAATAATCAACCAAAATGTGGCACTCTCTGTTTACTTACGCCTTGCCTATTTTGGTTAATGTCTAACGGAAGTACCACCGGAGGAGTATCGAGTCGATGAACACTAAACTGTGCTGCTGATAGGTCGAAATGTACTGCCACCAAACTGTTTCCATTATCATCTCGTTTTACTAAGGCTCTTTGAGGCATAAATATATTTGCTTTGATGGCTCTTATAATTGGACAATAAGGTTTCTCCACCGTAAATATATAAAAGTTATTCTCAGAATCTTCCGGTTCAATTGTCTTTTTAGAATATATCAAATTTGGTATTCCACTTGCCATATACTCATAGGACATATAGCCTAAATATAATCAGACATAATGAAATATTTAGCCTAAAAACAATAATTTGAATACAGGGTGAACCGTTTCCATCTTCCGGTGGAAATATCTCAAAAAGTACGTCAGATACAAAAAAAAAAACGTTGTAGACAAAAGTTGTAGGAGGCAGAGGGGGACATACACTTATGCCAAACACATTGACCTTGGAAGAGTTTTTGAAGGTCAAAGTGATTTTTTTAAATTGAAACCACTATTTATACCCTGGATTTGGAAAGAACGGAAAATTTTACGTATGAAATGTAAGGTTGTTTCAAAATCATATGGAGATCAAAAAAGCGGTTATGAATTTGGTGAGTAAGTCAAAAACGTCAGATACCGAAAAATGGTTCAGATAAAAGTTGTAGGAGACAGGAAGAGGATATCAAAGGCCTTGAACATGAAAGCTAATTTCAAGGTCGTTTAAAGGTCAAGTTGTTTTTTCAACGGAATCCACAATTTATAACCATATTTCATATTTGTCCACTTCTTGGTAGTATCGGATTTCATATGCTATAGAGACAAATCTCTCATAGTTTTTGTGGTGTGCAGGGATGTTATTTTTATAAATAGTAACTAAATGTAGAATTTCTTTGTGGTAAGGCCCAATGACCTTTTCACAACTTTTGTGGGTATCACAGCATTACTAAGAGCCTCCTGCACTAATAATCTCTTCATAATTCATTCTTCTAATCTTTTTACTCTGGTAATGCCGCCACTGGTCGCTACTCACATTAAAGTAGCTACTCAATTGTCCTCACGAGGCTGAGTGCACCCCGAAATCACAAGCACAAAGTCGAAAATTTTCCGACCCCGCCGGGGATTGAACCCGGGTCCCCCAAGTGCAATGCCAGTGTGATACCCACTAGACCAGGAGGACTCTCCGTGGCAGAGTGCGCATCACACTCGGCTTGCACCACGGAGGTTCCGGGTTCGATTCCCGGACGGGTCGAAAATTTGAAAAAGGTTTTTTCGAATTTTCTACTTGGTCTGGTTGTGTTTGGGGGTAACTCAGCCTCCTGAGGACAATTGAGTAGCTATGGTAATAGCGCCAAGTGGTAGCATTATAAGGAAATTGTTAAAGTGTAGCTTAGGCTTAGTGATATTGGAGTGACTGTTGAAAATACCTTGTAATGCTATGATGTCCACAAACATTGTGACATAATAACACAAGGAAATATACATTTACATAAATAGTAACAGATCCGGCTATTTTGTTGTGGTTTATTAATTCGAAAAACAAACCAACTGCATAGCAACAGTTGTGGCTATTTTCATAGCATCTGTTAACACTACAATGTAGCATGATTTGTTAATTCGGACTATAGTCCATCATCATACATTTCTGCAACAGGGAAACAGCCAGGTGGAAGATTGAGACAGATTTCGGTGACAATGCTTTGGACATTACAGAGCTTAAGGAATGGTACAATCTGCTTAAATACCGTCGCACATCTGTGGAAAAGAAGCCTCTTTCTTTTAAGCCACCAATATGCTGAAATCCCTACACTTACGTATGGATGTCAAACATAGTCTCTAACCTAGGCCAATGAGAACAAGATTGCCACCACTCAAAATACAATGCAAAGGTCTATGTTGAACATAAAGAAGGTGCAGAAAATAAGAAATACTGTCATAAACAATAGACTAAAAACAAAGAAAGTAGAGCAAATAATGAAAACATTAAAATTCAAATGAGCTGGACACATTATGAGATCCGATGAAAAAAAATGGAGTAAAAAAATATTACAGAATGGATACCGTTGGAGGGGAAAAGAAATAGAGGAAGACAAAAAAAGAAGATGGGTGGACGAGATCAGAAAAGCTTGTGGTACCCTTTGGACTAGAGTCATAAGAGATAGAAATAAATGGAAAATTATATGGAGAGTGAGGCCCCTGCTCTTTATAGAGTGTTATGGGGCTTTATTACTTATTATATGTTAAAATCTTGCATTTGGTTCAGAATTTTTTGTCGAAAAACTTGACTCCTCTGGATAACAAGCTCATTCAACTCCTGATATACCCCCAAGTAACTTCTAACTGTTATTCAGTCAATCGCGAATTTTGATTTTATTATCGCCAAGTATCAGATACCAGATTCACTAAGTAGTGGATAAGAATTGGAATAGCATTTTAACAGGCTATTTAGCAACACTAGGATAAATGTTCACCCAAAAACCATTCAATCAGCTCCCCTTGAATCCCGTCCGGCACAGCATTACCATCAATAGTTAGTGGCCATCTACAGAGCTTTGATTGTCAGGTGGCATATGAAACATCAGGAATTTCTACTGACTTCTTCTTGAATCCCGTCCGGCACAGCATTACCATCAATAGTTAGTGCCATCTACAGAGTTTTGATTGTCAGGTGGCATATGAAACATCAGGAATTTCTACTGAATTCTTCTTGAATCCCGTCCGACACAGCATTACCATCAATAGTTAATGGCCATCTACAGAGCTTTGATTGTCAGGTGGCATATGAAACATCAGGAATTTCTACTGAATTCTTCTTGAATCCCGTCCGACACAGCATTACCATCAGTTAGTGGCCATCTACAGAGCTATGATTGTCAGGTGGCATATGAAACATCAGGAATTCCTACTGAATTCTTCTTGAAGTTGACTGAGTTGCTCAATTAAGTTTGATATTTTTCCAATGACCAAGTATTTCGGGGTCTGCTTCAGTGTCAATCATTCAGACGACCATTTTCATCATCAGGATTTTTTTCCTTACCCAGACGATGTTCTGTTCTCGGCCCCTTTAAATTGTCTTGGCCCGCCACCCCCCATGTTAAAAACCTCTGGCCCAAAACAATGGCAACACCGTTGGTAGACCCTCTATTGTCTCGCCCCCACCCCCCATGTTATATAGGAACCTCTGGCCCAAAACACCGCTAATGTAGAGTCCCGAGAATACTACCTTGAGGGCAATAAGGTTTGCAAAGCTCCATTTATGTTAGATGATTTTTTGTGGGCTATATAGGTCCGATGCTTTTCTAACAAACCCTGTATATCAGATGCTGGGTTCCTACTTACCACTCTCTTTGGTGTCATGGCTGTTTTCCATGATCGTCACTTGTGAGACTAATCCGTCGTGAGGGTCGACCACAAACAACACATAGCCTATTTCACGTCTTATGGAAAACTTAAATACTCCTGCAATTATATGAATGCAGAAAATGTAAATGTATATTTCTTTGTGTTATTATGTCACAATTTTTGTGGACATCATAGCATTACAAGGTATTCTGAAAAATTACTCTTAATATCTCTAAATCTAAGCTACAATTAACTATTTATACCTTATAATGCTACCACTTTTCGCTATTACCATGGCTACTCAATTGTCTTTAGGAGGCTGAGGAACCTCCTCAGTGGAAGCCGATGCTCACTCAGCCACGGAGATGTCTTGAAGATGATTCTAAGAGTCACAGACTGTCGCATACTTATGTCAATACTTAATTATATGCAAGAAAAAGCAAATACATAATATGTTATGGGAGAATTGTAATCGTGCCGAAATTTTGGACATTTTTGGTTTATTATTTTCAATAATGAACCTTCGGAATCGTCACGGAAAAAAAAATTACCCCCCCTCAAAATTTGATATTATACGTTTCAAGGTACGTAGAATCCAAAAATCGAATAAAAAAATCCGTTTGTCCGCCGTCCGCCGTGATGGGCACTTTTACCACTTATCGTTGACCAATTTGGATGAAATTTTTTATATAGGTCCCATCTGGGCTCTAATTGTGCCCCGAAACTTTTGGCTGCAATCGAATACACTCTTGTCAATTTTTGCCGCTTTTAGCGGTTCAGTATCGCTGTCTAAAAGGAGAATGGTAAGAGCTGGAGATTTGAATGTATGTCATATTTGGGGTCTCAGCTAGCTCCAAAACTTTTGGGTTCAATCAAATATACCGCTGGCGGTTTTTACTGCTTTAAAGCGGTTTTCATTAATCCTGTGTAAAAAGAGAATGGTAAGAGCTAGAGACTTCAAATTTGGTAGTTTTGTCAAATTTAGTGTCCAATTACGACCCAGATTTGTAATCATCACGATAACCCCTCTTAAATTTTTTGCCAGAAAAATAATAAACCCAGGTGTCACATTGGCAGAGTTTTTTTCTTGAATATGTGAAATAAGATATGTACTCTGTCTATGATCACCCAAAAATAGCATTTCTCTGGAATCATACTGGAACAAAATATACAGAATTTTCGATTACATACCTATAATACAATTGTCCCTGAATTCTGGAGGTAAGTCGGGGTTTACTGAGAGTGCCATCGATACATAAATATTTCGTGGTGCCTTAGCATAGCCAGCAGCAAAATAAACAGAATTGGCAAAGTCAGAATGCATGGCAACAAATGCCCTCATTATCTTAATTAATATTGGAATATAGCCAAAACTTTCAGTATTTCTTAATCGATAGTTTTTGAGTAATGAGTAAATTTCTGGAACAGTATTGCCCACGCTACGTTCCCTCAATGCAGCCCGAACAAAATTCCAAATCCTAAAAGAAAAGCACGCAGGAAATATACAGGGTGAGGCAAAAGTAAAAGGTAAACCTTATAATAATAATAATGTGGGCTCAATAGGAACTATATAGTGTGAGGCAAAAGTAATAAGAAAACCTTATAATATAATAATCTGGGCTCAATAGGAAATATACAGGGTGAGGCAAAAGTAATAGGAAAACTTTATAATAATGTGGGCTCAATAGGAAATATACAGGGTGAGGCAAAAGTAATAGGAAAACCTTATAATAATGTGAGCTCAATAGGAAATATACAGGGTGAGGTAAAAGTAATAGGAAAACCTTATAATAATAATCTGGGCTCAATAGGAAATATACAGGATGAGGCAAAAGTAATAGGAAAACCTTATAATAGTAATGGGGGCTCAATAAGAAATATACAGGGTGAGGCAAAAGTAATAGGAAAACCTTATAATAATGTGGGCTCAATAGGAAATATACAGGGTGAGGCAAAAGTAATAGGAAAATCTTATAATAATAAGGTGGGCTCAATAGGAAATATACAGGGTGAGGCAAAAGTAATAGGAAAACCTTATAATAATAATCTGGACTCAATAGGAAATATACAGGATGAGGAAAAAGTAATAGGAAAACCTTATAATATAATAATATGGGCTCAAAAGGAAATATACAGGGTGAGCCAAAAGTAATAGGAAAACCTTATAATAATAAGGTGGGCTCAATAGGAAATATACAGGGTGAGGCAAAAGTAATAGGAAAACCTTATAATAATAATCTGGGCTCAATAGGAAATATACAGGATGAGGGAAAAGTAGGTAATAGGAAAACCTTATAATAATAAGGTGGGCTCAATAGGAAATATACAGGGTGAGGCAAAAGTAATAGGCAGTTTTCTTTTTTTTTCGTCCCATTATTTCATCTGATAAGGCCCATGTTTGTTTAATATCATCAGTTTTCTGTTCAATTTTTTTTAAATAATATTTATTATGCCCTTTTCTAACAAGCGATGTTAGTTTATTTCTACATTTGTGATAAGCTAGTTTCAAAGCATGATTACTTTTATCTATCTTCCATTGGTTGAATAATACTTCTTTTTCTCGTATAATATCTTTTAATTTAGAATTTATCCAAGATTTTATCAAGTCGAGCTTGTTCGATCTCGTTTCGACTTTTGATTTATCATAAATATTGTCAAATTTTTATTTAAAATTTTTATAAACTAAATTTGGATCCGCAGAATCTATTAAGTTTGACCAATCTAATTTATCGATTTCTTCCCTTATTTTATCATTTGAATAAATTAATTTAGTGCACACTGTGTTTTTCAATTTCGACAATAAGTGCGTGTCATTTTTTAACTGAATAGCACATCCTACAAAATAATGGTCGGCAACTTTACTCTGTATCATATAAGAATCAAAATTGCAATTATTTTTAAGTTTGACATTTATATGATCAAGACATGATTGTTGCAATTGTTCTGCTGCAATTTCCTCTCGCGTGAAATCGAATATTGTATTACTCAAACCATTGGAAAAGAGGGTATTTAAATATTTATTAGAATTATTATTCCTCTTTTTAGTACATATATTTATATCTCCCACACAGATAATACTATTTTTTTTAACAATTTCACTTCTCAGAAAGAAGTCCAGCTCCTCAAGAAAGATATTTAAATTTTTATCCGGGGGTCTATATATACAACTTACAATTAATTCATAATTACAATTTAAATCAGTCAATTTTACACACAAATGTTCTGCTTCTTCAATGTCAAAGAACAATCTCTCACACAGAAGAGTATCCCTAGTGAATACGGCTATCCCCCCACCATTTCCCCTTGGACGACATCTTACCAACAGGTCAAAATTTTGCAATTGATAGTTAATTGCTTCCTCCTCCTTAATATTTATCTCNTTCACATTATTATACCCCATCCCATAACCTTCTGTTCGGTGAGTACTCTCTTTATAGCTTTACCCTTTTTCCACTCTTCACATTATTATACCCCATCCCATAACCTTCTGTTCGGTGAGTACTCTCTTTATAGCTTTACCCTTTTTCCACTCTTCACATTATTATACCCCATCCCATAACCTTCTGTTCGGTGAGTACTCTCTTTATAGCTTTACCCTTTTTCCACTCTTCACATTATTATACCCCATCCCATAACCTTCTGTTCGGTGAGTACTCTCTTTATAGCTTTACCCTTTTTCCACTCTTCACATTATTATACCCCATCCCATAACCTTCTGTTCGGTGAGTACTCTCTTTATAGCTTTACCCTTTTTCCACTCTTCACATTATTATACCCCATCCCATAACCTTCTGTTCGGTGAGTACTCTCTTTATAGCTTTACCCTTTTTCCACTCTTCACATTATTATACCCCATCCCATAACCTTCTGTTCGGTGAGTACTCTCTTTATAGCTTTACCCTTTTTCCACTCTTCACATTATTATACCCCATCCCATAACCTTCTGTTCGGTGAGTACTCTCTTTATAGCTTTACCCTTTTTCCACTCTTCACATTATTATACCCCATCCCATAACCTTCTGTTCGGTGAGTACTCTCTTTATAGCTTTACCCTTTTTCCACTCTTCACATTATTATACCCCATCCCATAACCTTCTGTTCGGTGAGTACTCTCTTTATAGCTTTACCCTTTTTCCACTCTTCACATTATTATACCCCATCCCATAACCTTCTGTTCGGTGAGTACTCTCTTTATAGCTTTACCCTTTTTCCACTCTTCACATTATTATACCCCATCCCATAACCTTCTGTTCGGTGAGTACTCTCTTTATAGCTTTACCCTTTTTCCACTCTTCACATTATTATACCCCATCCCATAACCTTCTGTTCGGTGAGTACTCTCTTTATAGCTTTACCCTTTTTCCACTCTTCACATTATTATACCCCATCCCATAACCTTCTGTTCGGTGAGTACTCTCTTTATAGCTTTACCCTTTTTCCACTCTTCACATTATTATACCCCATCCCATAACCTTCTGTTCGGTGAGTACTCTCTTTATAGCTTTACCCTTTTTCCACTCTTCACATTATTATACCCCATCCCATAACCTTCTGTTCGGTGAGTACTCTCTTTATAGCTTTACCCTTTTTCCACTCTTCACATTATTATACCCCATCCCATAACCTTCTGTTCGGTGAGTACTCTCTTTATAGCTTTACCCTTTTTCCACTCTTCACATTATTATACCCCATCCCATAACCTTCTGTTCGGTGAGTACTCTCTTTATAGCTTTACCCTTTTTCCACTCTTCACATTATTATACCCCATCCCATAACCTTCTGTTCGGTGAGTACTCTCTTTATAGCTTTACCCTTTTTCCACTCTTCACATTATTATACCCCATCCCATAACCTTCTGTTCGGTGAGTACTCTCTTTATAGCTTTACCCTTTTTCCACTCTTCACATTATTATACCCCATCCCATAACCTTCTGTTCGGTGAGTACTCTCTTTATAGCTTTACCCTTTTTCCACTCTTCACATTATTATACCCCATCCCATAACCTTCTGTTCGGTGAGTACTCTCTTTATAGCTTTACCCTTTTTCCACTCTTCACATTATTATACCCCATCCCATAACCTTCTGTTCGGTGAGTACTCTCTTTATAGCTTTACCCTTTTTCCACTCTTCACATTATTATACCCCATCCCATAACCTTCTGTTCGGTGAGTACTCTCTTTATAGCTTTACCCTTTTTCCACTCTTCACATTATTATACCCCATCCCATAACCTTCTGTTCGGTGAGTACTCTCTTTATAGCTTTACCCTTTTTCCACTCTTCACATTATTATACCCCATCCCATAACCTTCTGTTCGGTGAGTACTCTCTTTATAGCTTTACCCTTTTTCCACTCTTCACATTATTATACCCCATCCCATAACCTTCTGTTCGGTGAGTACTCTCTTTATAGCTTTACCCTTTTTCCACTCTTCACATTATTATACCCCATCCCATAACCTTCTGTTCGGTGAGTACTCTCTTTATAGCTTTACCCTTTTTCCACTCTTCACATTATTATACCCCATCCCATAACCTTCTGTTCGGTGAGTACTCTCTTTATAGCTTTACCCTTTTTCCACTCTTCACATTATTATACCCCATCCCATAACCTTCTGTTCGGTGAGTACTCTCTTTATAGCTTTACCCTTTTTCCACTCTTCACATTATTATACCCCATCCCATAACCTTCTGTTCGGTGAGTACTCTCTTTATAGCTTTACCCTTTTTCCACTCTTCACATTATTATACCCCATCCCATAACCTTCTGTTCGGTGAGTACTCTCTTTATAGCTTTACCCTTTTTCCACTCTTCACATTATTATACCCCATCCCATAACCTTCTGTTCGGTGAGTACTCTCTTTATAGCTTTACCCTTTTTCCACTCTTCACATTATTATACCCCATCCCATAACCTTCTGTTCGGTGAGTACTCTCTTTATAGCTTTACCCTTTTTCCACTCTTCACATTATTATACCCCATCCCATAACCTTCTGTTCGGTGAGTACTCTCTTTATAGCTTTACCCTTTTTCCACTCTTCACATTATTATACCCCATCCCATAACCTTCTGTTCGGTGAGTACTCTCTTTATAGCTTTACCCTTTTTCCACTCTTCACATTATTATACCCCATCCCATAACCTTCTGTTCGGTGAGTACTCTCTTTATAGCTTTACCCTTTTTCCACTCTTCACATTATTATACCCCATCCCATAACCTTCTGTTCGGTGAGTACTCTCTTTATAGCTTTACCCTTTTTCCACTCTTCACATTATTATACCCCATCCCATAACCTTCTGTTCGGTGAGTACTCTCTTTATAGCTTTACCCTTTTTCCACTCTTCACATTATTATACCCCATCCCATAACCTTCTGTTCGGTGAGTACTCTCTTTATAGCTTTACCCTTTTTCCACTCTTCACATTATTATACCCCATCCCATAACCTTCTGTTCGGTGAGTACTCTCTTTATAGCTTTACCCTTTTTCCACTCTTCACATTATTATACCCCATCCCATAACCTTCTGTTCGGTGAGTACTCTCTTTATAGCTTTACCCTTTTTCCACTCTTCACATTATTATACCCCATCCCATAACCTTCTGTTCGGTGAGTACTCTCTTTATAGCTTTACCCTTTTTCCACTCTTCACATTATTATACCCCATCCCATAACCTTCTGTTCGGTGAGTACTCTCTTTATAGCTTTACCCTTTTTCCACTCTTCACATTATTATACCCCATCCCATAACCTTCTGTTCGGTGAGTACTCTCTTTATAGCTTTACCCTTTTTCCACTCTTCACATTATTATACCCCATCCCATAACCTTCTGTTCGGTGAGTACTCTCTTTATAGCTTTACCCTTTTTCCACTCTTCACATTATTATACCCCATCCCATAACCTTCTGTTCGGTGAGTACTCTCTTTATAGCTTTACCCTTTTTCCACTCTTCACATTATTATACCCCATCCCATAACCTTCTGTTCGGTGAGTACTCTCTTTATAGCTTTACCCTTTTTCCACTCTTCACATTATTATACCCCATCCCATAACCTTCTGTTCGGTGAGTACTCTCTTTATAGCTTTACCCTTTTTCCACTCTTCACATTATTATACCCCATCCCATAACCTTCTGTTCGGTGAGTACTCTCTTTATAGCTTTACCCTTTTTCCACTCTTCACATTATTATACCCCATCCCATAACCTTCTGTTCGGTGAGTACTCTCTTTATAGCTTTACCCTTTTTCCACTCTTCACATTATTATACCCCATCCCATAACCTTCTGTTCGGTGAGTACTCTCTTTATAGCTTTACCCTTTTTCCACTCTTCACATTATTATACCCCATCCCATAACCTTCTGTTCGGTGAGTACTCTCTTTATAGCTTTACCCTTTTTCCACTCTTCACATTATTATACCCCATCCCATAACCTTCTGTTCGGTGAGTACTCTCTTTATAGCTTTACCCTTTTTCCACTCTTCACATTATTATACCCCATCCCATAACCTTCTGTTCGGTGAGTACTCTCTTTATAGCTTTACCCTTTTTCCACTCTTCACATTATTATACCCCATCCCATAACCTTCTGTTCGGTGAGTACTCTCTTTATAGCTTTACCCTTTTACCACTCATTACATTATTATACCCCATGCCATAACCTTCTCTTCTGTGAGTACTCTCTTTATAGATTTACCCTTTTACCACTCTTCACATTATTATACCCCATGCCATAACTTTCTGTTCGGTGAGTACTCTCTTTATAGATTTACCTTTTTACCACTCTTCACATTATTATACCCCATGCCATAACCTTCTGTTCGGTGAGTACTCTCTTTATAGCTTTACCCTTTTGCCACTCTTCACATTATTATACCCCATCCCATAACCTTCTGTTCGGTGAGTACTCTCTTTATAGCTTTACCCTTTTTCCACTCTTCACATTATTATACCCCATCCCATAACCTTCTCTTCTGTGAGTACTCTCTTTATAGCTTTACCCTTTTGCCACTCTTCACATTATTATACCCCATGCCATAACCCTCTGTTCGGTGAGTACTCTCTTTATAGCTTTACCCTTTTACCACTCTTCACATTATTATACCCCATCCCATAACCTTCTGTTCGGTGAGTACTCTCTTTATAGCTTTACCCTTTTTCCACTTTTCACATTATTATACCCCATCCCATAACCTTCTGTTCGGTGAGTACTCTCTTTATAGCTTTACCCTTTTTCCACTCTTCACATTATTATACCCCATCCCATAACCTTCTGTTCGGTGAGTACTCTATCGCTTTACCCTTTTTCCACTCTTCACATTATTATACCCCATCCCATAACCTTCTGTTCGGTGATTACTCTCTTTATAGCTTTACCCTTTCCTAGCATGGTAAGCTGGTAACTCTCGCTTGCTTCTCATAGTAACAGTATCCACTGAAACTTCGTTGAAACTCACACTTTGCTGTTGATCTTTCATTGATTCGACAATGTAGCCACCGAGGGGAGCACATCAGCCTCAATAGGTGACGGTTTAGGACCGAGACGGTTCCAAACCGTTCAGAATAATTATCTTCTATTGTAAATATATGTTTTTTTATCTCGGTGGATACATTTAGTATCCACCGAGATGAGCAAGTCATCTTCATTATTAGGTGACGGTTCTAAGCTCGTGTAAATATACAGAAGTTTTGGAGTTAGAGAAATAGAAAGGGCATCCAGCCTTTTGCAAAACCAATGATGAGAGATCATCAGCCAAAACCGAGTTTCTAACGGCAACACGAGGTTGCTTCTCACACTATGCGTGTCCCCTAAAATATCATGCCCATCTTCGATATTCGGTAAACTCATCACAATATTAGAGAGCAAGATTTAGCATTCACTTCGTTCAGGTGATAAATCAAGAGAGTGACGTGACCGGGAAGTGATCCGTCCGGAAAAATCAAAAATTTTTGATTTTGCCGGGAATATGTTCATATTAGACCGGCACGTGACAGTGACATTGCATCACTTTCACGGCACTGTCACTGTTTAGTGAAAATTACCTAATTCTTTTTAATTAGACATTAAATATCTATCTTTTACCATTTCTGATGTAGCTACACATATTTAAGGTACCGTCAAAATATGGTTTAGTCATCATAAAACAATTTACCTATATTAGTTAATAGCACGAACCTTTTTGATCAGTGTCGTAGTGATGAGAAGTGGGGACGCGGACAAACGGATTTTTTTTATTCGATTTTTGGATTCTACGTACCTTGAAACGTATAATATCAAAATTCGAGGTTTTTTTTTCCGTGACGATTCCAAAGGTTCATAATACACCAAAAAGTATAATTAAAATGTTTTTTTTTTTTAAAAAAAAAAAACTTAAATATTTACAGCAATAAATTACCACTTTTCGAAAATTTCAAGGTCGATGCACAATCGGCAGAAATTGTCAGATTTTTTTTTTTGCTCAAAAGTCTTATCTCGATCGCACACAACTTTTCCGCTCTATAGCTTTATTAAAAAAAAAAAAAATGTTTTTCGACCCACAAAATTGGGCATATTAGTGCACAATGATTCAGGACGCCCGTTTTAGTCGATAGTTTTACTCTGACCCCCAATATTGGACACTATCAAATGGAACGGACATTTTTTGCAAAAAATGTGTGTGGTCCTCGGGCACTTTTGTCACTTAGCGTTGACGGTTTTGATGAAATTTGGTATATAGGTCTGGGCTCTAATTATTCTCTTGAGACCCGAGTATTTTTTCCACTTTATCGTCATTGAGACCTTGATGTACTTTTAAAAGTACAGTCGGGAATACTGCTTTGACACCCCAGATGTTTTTTATTTTTTGTTTTTGATTTTTTCTGTATAAGGAAGTTCCACTGAATGGAATTCTATAATTTTTTTTTATCAAAAACCGTCTAGAAGACACTTTTTCTTGTGTAGGTCTCAATCAAATCACAAATATACTTAGATGACCCTGTAATAACTAAATAGAAAAAACACTTATTCTCTATAAAATTAAGAAAATTGGAAACCTTTTAGGGAAAAATATACTTTAATTATGTTAAGAAACAAAATAATCTTACACATAAAATGAGGGAAACAAAACAAAGGACTTAGGCTGTTTTTTTACCCACAAAAGGGTAACTTGCATTTAAAAAAAATAATAATAATAAGATGAACTAGGTACCTAAGCAATAATTTCCACAATTCAAATAAAAAATGTAGAATCTTGGGTGTTTATTCTACTTGATTAAGACCCCATGTACTTTAAAAAGTACATCGAACTTTTAACCTTTGTACTGACTCAGAAACAAATGGGAATGGATCCCTGATGATTTCAGGGCAAAATATAAAGTTTCAAGAGCATTTAGACTAGGTCATTATGTCAAAGACATTTCAAAATCATGCACTTATTGTTTTTCAAAGGCGTTGACGTTTTTGGCCGACGGCGAGACATCTTTTCCCTCCTCGAATTCACGGTGAAAATGATTTTTTTTTTTTTTAGAAAATGATGGTTTGTTTACATTTAAAAACACTTGAAAAAATATTGTAGCTAACTTGACACCGATATCTTTATCTATAAAGTTGGTGGCAATTTTTAAATATTCGTGTACTTTTAAAAGTACATGAGGTCTCAATCAGTATAAAGTGCACAGAATACATCAGGTCTCAAAGCACTAAAAAATTCTGTACTTTAAAAAGTACAAGGGGTCTCAGGAGGTTATGCCCGGATACTTTTGCGTGCATTTGAATACATCCTTGGCGATTTTTGTGCTGATAACCACTAAAAACAGCTAAGATCTAGAGGTTTGAAATTTTGTATGTATGTCATATATGGGGTCTCAGTTAGTTTTTGGGTTCAATCAAATATACCGCTGGCGGTTTTTACCGCTTTAAAGCGATTTCATTAATGCTATCTAAAAAGAGAATGTTATGGTATAAGAGCCAGAGACTTCAAATTTAGTAGGTATGTCAAATATAGGGTCTTATTACGCCCCAGATTTGGAAGCGTCACAAGACCCCCCCTAATTATTTTTGGCCCCCAAAAAATGGGGGGGGGCAAATAATAATAAACCCATGTGTCACATTGGCAGAGAATAATTTTCCCTTTCTTATATAAAGACATTACAAAAAAAATTAAAGAATTTTTTTTAAAAAAAAAATCTAAATAGGTATGTACCTAGTATATTTTTTCATGATTTTGTTACATTAAAATAAATTTTCTCTACACGAATACAGAAGTTAACGAAAAAAGTGATAATACCGTTGAAACCTTATTACATCAAGATATTTTTTCTGTTTTTGTTAAAAAAAAAAAAAAATGTTGAGCAACCGTTGCTTTTTTCGTAGTTTACAAAAACAAAGATATCAAAAAAAAAATTTTTTTCGATTTTTACGTTGAATTTCGTAACCGTAGTGAATTTGAGTGGAATGGCCGCTGACAAATTACTTTTATATCGATTTACTTTTTGTATACAATTGGTCGTTAGAAACTTTTATGTATTCATTATTTGTACCTATGTATTATCTTTAATCTATACTTATAAAATGCAAGACCCAGTTGGTATACTGACTGACTGATAATCAACGTAGCTCCACGATGGCTAAACCTAGACTAGTATGGGGGTGCGTAGCAAGAAAGGGAAATCGGAAGTTCAAGTATTAGAAGCAAGTTACCGCCAAAAATGATATCAATAAGGAATATTGAATTTATTCTAATTCCCTAAAAATAGTTATGAACTCAAAATCAAATCTTCTTCTTGAATGTCACCCTTTCCCAATTCTATTTGGGGTCGGCGTTGTTTTCCTTTTTCTACCATGCCACAAACTTTTGTTCGGCACCTCCTCTCTTTGGTTGCAACTCTTTCCTGGCACGGTAACCCTAGCTTGCCTCTCACAGTCTCACTCACTGCGTAGAAATTCGTTTTTTGCAGATCATCTCTCATCATTGGTTTGGAAGCAGTTTTCTTTTAAAAGACTAAATGCCCTTCCTAACACACGGGCTTAGGACCGTCACTACGCCCGTATCCAGGATTTCATTTCGGGGGGGGGGGGGGGGCATGTAAAGTAAGATTTACTA
>CM022884.1:9737242-9749283 GCA_012654025.1 Pachypsylla venusta | reverse complement strand
GGGGGGGGGGTATGTATTTGGAATTTTACCATATAGGATTTATATGAAGTTAAAATACCCTGGCCGTCACCTAATGAAGCTGGGCTGCTCCCCTCTTTCCTTTGAAAGATTGAACGCAAAATCAAAATATGACAGCAAAGTTAGGCCCCGTATCTTATTGGGATGTTGATATATTTTTTCTTTCTTTTATTCACATCTGGGGGGGGGGGGATACAGCTTCAGCTGCATCCACTTCTGTTTGACACTAGTCTGACTACTTTCTTGGCAGTGTGTTTGATTCACTTAAACTAATGACAATTTATTCTTTCTAAAACAAATAGGACATGCTACTATAATAGGAAAATGGTAACTAATTTTGCTATTATAGTAGCATGTCATATATTATTAAAGGTACCTTAATTAGGATTATTAATATATTATATATTATAAATGGCTTTGCTGAAGTCTTAAATATAATTACCTAGATTTGTATTTAATGGATCTATGAGCAAGAGATATCCACAAATCGGTCGAGGGAGCAGGACCGTATTCCGGATATTATTTTTTTTGGGGGGGGGTCATGTAGAGGGAGTTTTACCATGTAGGGATTATAGGAAAAATCACACCTTTTCAAAAATGTTGGGGGTTGGGCCATGCGAGGGGGTGAGCTCAATGTGGATATCTGATTTCTCTCGATTGACCAATAGATGTTAAAGACGCGTTGATTCAAATTAAAAAAAATTGCCAGTACATTCAAATAGTCCTCCAATACACGGAGAGTTGTGCATACCAAGATCGCAGAAAATCAGTCTTATTTACCTATCTTGTGGCTTCTACTTTCAAACTATCCAAATTTTGGAAAGCTTTGTATACTTTATAAGCATGTGCAGGTGGGGTTAAAAAAAAGAAAGTCTACCGAACAACTTTGAGGACGTCTACCGAGTAAGTGTGAGGACGTCTACCGAGCAATTGTGAGGACGTCTACCGAGCAATTGTGAGGACGTCTACCGAGCAATTGTGAGGACGTCTACCAAGGAAGTGTGAGGTCGTCTACCGAACAAGTGTAAGGACGTCTACCGAGCAATTGTGAGGACGTCTACCAAGCAAGTGTGAGGACGTCTACCGAACAAGTGTCAGGACATCTACCGAGTAAGTGTGAGGACGTCTACCGAGTAAGTGAGAGGACGAGTATTGTCTCCAGTCTCCACAACGATATTCGATATAACACATCAAAACCGTTTATAACGATCATCGAATTTTGATAAAATTTCCAGACCAATGAATGTCATTCAATTACTTTATTTAATTGAACAAATGAAATTATTTTATTTAATTAGTTCAATTAAAAAAAAGATTAAATTATTGTATTTAATTAGTTCAATTAAAAAAAGATTAAATTATTTTATTAGAACAAATTAATTTTAAATTATTTATTAAAAAATAATTTAAAATTTGGATTAAATTAAATTTTAATAATTATTTTAAAAGATTAAATTATTTTATTTATAACAAATTTTAAATTAATTATTAAAAGATTAAATTTGATTGATTATTTAGAATATTTAATAAAATAAATTAAATTATTTTATTTAATTTGTTCTAAAGAGGTGAAATGCTGAGGAAGCTACTTTGATATACCCACACTTGGTGCAAGATTGGTGTATGGCAAAGTCTTATGTATTGTCATAATCTAGACTTCTTTTTTTTTGGNATGTCGGGGGGGTCATGTACAGGGAGTTTTACCATGTAGGGATTATAGGAAGAATCACTCCTTTTCAAAAAATTTCTGGGTTGGGCCAAGGGGTTACCAAACGGGACCAAAATTAAATGATAATTAAACATGTTTTTTACTTTCTTTATTATGCTCTGTGACGCACTAAGATTTTTTCTTCGGGAAGGGAGGATTTCTAAATGCGCAAATGCTATCAATCCTAGAGATGAAATGTTGAAGAATCTCAGTCAAATCATTAAAATCCCACTAGACTTTGAGGAAAAATCCGGAATTTTGGAGGGGGGAGGGTAAGAAGCCCAAACCCCGCTCTTCTGTGAGAAACAGTCATGTCGCACAATAATAAGTTACATCTGTCTTTTACACACGCCATCATTGTTTAATTTGGTACAGGGCATTCACCTGCTATCTCCTGGCAAAACACTTGAAAATGTCGTAACAGACGAAAGCGCTGTCGCAACAAACGACTCGCCGTATTATTTGTAGTTGATACCCAATATTTTATTGAAATTTTTATTTTTCTAATTTCTGGCTCTTATGATTTCCAATTCTCAAGTCCACTTGNCATTGTACAATATTTTATTGAAATTTATATTCAATATTAAAAGTCCATAAGTTGCTGAAAAAATGTGTATTCAGGAGCCACGGCAGCGCTCCGCCTGCCAACTGAAATACAATGAGCATTGTACAATATTTTATTGAAATTTATATTCAATATTAAAAGTCCATAAGTTGCTGAAAAAATGTGTATTCAGGAGCCACGGCAGCGCTCCGCCTGCCAACTGAAATACAATGAGCATTGTACAATATTTTATTGAAATTTATATTCAATATTAAAAGTCCATAAGTTGCTGAAAAAATGTGTATTCAGGAGCCACGGCAGCGCTCCGCCTGCCAACTGAAATACAATGAGCATTGTACAATATTTTATTGAAATTTATATTCAATATTAAAAGTCCATAAGTTGCTGAAAAAATGTGTATTCAGGAGCCACGGCAGCGCTCCGCCTGCCAACTGAAATACAATGAGCATTGTACAATATTTTATTGAAATTTATATTCAATATTAAAAGTCCATAAGTTGCTGAAAAAATGTGTATTCAGGAGCCACGGCAGCGCTCCGCCTGCCAACTGAAATACAATGAGCATTGTACAATATTTTATTGAAATTTATATTCAATATTAAAAGTCCATAAGTTGCTGAAAAAATGTGTATTCAGGAGCCACGGCAGCGCTCCGCCTGCCAACTGAAATACAATGAGCATTGTACAATATTTTATTGAAATTTATATTCAATATTAAAAGTCCATAAGTTGCTGAAAAAATGTGTATTCAGGAGCCACGGCAGCGCTCCGCCTGCCAACTGAAATACAATGAGCATTGTACAATATTTTATTGAAATTTATATTCAATATTAAAAGTCCATAAGTTGCTGAAAAAATGTGTATTCAGGAGCCACGGCAGCGCTCCGCCTGCCAACTGAAATACAATGAGCATTGTACAATATTTTATTGAAATTTATATTCAATATTAAAAGTCCATAAGTTGCTGAAAAAATGTGTATTCAGGAGCCACGGCAGCGCTCCGCCTGCCAACTGAAATACAATGAGCATTGTACAATATTTTATTGAAATTTATATTCAATATTAAAAGTCCATAAGTTGCTGAAAAAATGTGTATTCAGGAGCCACGGCAGCGCTCCGCCTGCCAACTGAAATACAATGAGCATTGTACAATATTTTATTGAAATTTATATTCAATATTAAAAGTCCATAAGTTGCTGAAAAAATGTGTATTCAGGAGCCACGGCAGCGCTCCGCCTGCCAACTGAAATACAATGAGCATTGTACAATATTTTATTGAAATTTATATTCAATATTAAAAGTCCATAAGTTGCTGAAAAAATGTGTATTCAGGAGCCACGGCAGCGCTCCGCCTGCCAACTGAAATACAATGAGCATTGTACAATATTTTATTGAAATTTATATTCAATATTAAAAGTCCATAAGTTGCTGAAAAAATGTGTATTCAGGAGCCACGGCAGCGCTCCGCCTGCCAACTGAAATACAATGAGCATTGTACAAATGTTATATTACTTCACGACGGATTCGTAACCAGGAGGCTGTTGGTTCGAATCCAAGCGAAGGCAACAAATTTAGTAATAATATGCGGAAGTGAATGGTGACAAAGCATTAGCTTTAAATAAATTCCTTTTTTTTATATTACTTCACGTCACAAGGTGCACTTTTCAGGTCTCTCCACAGCCACGGAAAAAATATGTGGAGTGACTTTTGTTGAATATTTCATAATCGGATTTTAAACTCAATGAGTTTGAGTTGTTAGGAAGGCACACCGCCAAAGGTGTGAAAGTGAGTTCTAAAAGCGAAAAGTTTCGAAAAAAGGACGTAAAAAAGAGGTTTGCGAGATTTGTGAGATTTTTAAAATTAGTGAAATTCATGTAAAAAAGGAAGGTTTAAAAAGGGGGAAAAAAGATATAGAATTGAGGCGGGCACAGTTTTGATTTCAGTACTTTTCGTGACTAATGAACTGGCGGCAAATTTTTTGGCAGGGAGTATAATATCCGAGCGTATTATCTATAGGTCCTAAATTTTAGGACCTATAGATTACGCAGAATTAAAGCTTTTAGGTGACAGAGCGCAAGTCAGCATTTTGCTTTCACTATATTTTGCTTTGAATTTGACTATACGTCTAAAAAATTCATCATTAATTGTGTTTCGGTATGCGGCTGAAAAGTGACAAAAGACTTTATTTTTTGACAAAGACAAAAAAACCAAAGTTGTTTCATTATTTATAATGAGGGGAAGAAAATAAATATTAATGGAGCAGATTTTGAAAAAATCGACATTTTAATTTTTCAAATGACCGCCATTTTTATATTTTGAATTTCGATGATCCCAAATGGGAGACCATTTTTGTAGCTCGTACTCTAAGCTCCCTAAATCGATTTAGTATTTTGAAATCAGAGCAGTAATAAGGGAGATATGATCGATTCAAAAATAACACAAAACATCCTGTAACTTTGTAATAAAAGATCCAATCAAAAATCGATACAAGAAAAAAAATCTAGTTTTTATCCATTCTAAAAACACTTATGCCTTTGGGTACAACAACCTGTTACACCCTGTAAAATCAGACATCTTGTGGAGATCTACCCAAAAATGGCTTTTTTTTTTAATTTTAAGTAGCAACATGAGGATTGATAGATATTACGGCACTGAAAATATTCACTTATGAAATAATAAGCGAACTTCTACATCAAAGTTTAAAACAAACATCGTTATACAGGGTAAAACAAATTAAAAATTTAGATCCCTCTAGCTCCGTCCCTGATTATTTTTTTGAAAAATTGAAAAGCAAAGTTTTTCCTTATTTTGTTTGTACACTCATTTGAACAAAAATTATTTGCACCATTCCATTTAAATTTCTTGAGAAATCGAGAATTTTTGTCAATAAAAATCATTTTTGGGGTTCGAGCCTATAGACCTCACTATAATCATTCGATTGGTCATGTCCCTTTTCCCATCCCTAGAGCTTTTCAAAAATTCCAAGCCGTCCATAAGTTAAGGGGAGGGGTGAGCCGTCATTTTTGGACATGCCGTAGAAACACCATCATGACTCACATGATTTGTATGGAATTTATAGGAGATAGCAATATGCGTTCATTTTAGAAACACCATAAAAGGTTTACTTCGCTTATTGGAAAGTTAAACTTTTTAAGTTATGGTATTTCTGAAATGATTGATTAGGGCCATACCCAAGATTTTTTCCGCGGGATGGGGGGGAGGCCCGAATCATTGACAGCCAAGTGAGCCAAGCCAGGACTAACATCTGAAAATGATTATCATTGATATTGTTTTTGTTGGTGATGTTGTTGTTGTTCTAAATGTATTTGGGGAAGGGCCCAATATAATTTAATGGGTTAAGATAGCACGGAACATTATTTTACGACTTGACCGATTTTATATTTCATATTTTAATATGAAATAGATTTGTATTGTATGATAGATATATCGGCCCCATGGCGAGACAAGAATTAATTTCATATTGCACAGCAGGCAATCCTGATGTCAATAATTGACATGGGCCGCCCATCGCCCATTGGAACAATTCATTGAGAATATTAGAAATCACAGCTTTCATTGGGAGAAATCATATTAATTGATTTCCATTGATGGATGGGCACTGTTCAATTATGATTGTGTCATCTGATCACAATTCATCTCCTGCATAATGTGGTCGCACATGTTGTTCTACATGTAGCCAACGTCTATGGCACGTTGAATACAACAGTTCCCGTTAGATAACCAAAGTTAAGCAACGTCCAGTGAGGTTGTATTATTTGGGTGTACACGTGGGTTCCCGCCCTCGTGATGCTGGCTATTATTCCGGCCCAACCCAGGCTGGGTGGGGTCAATATGGGTAGCTGCCCCGTCTTGAATGAACAATAGATGTTAAAGAGACGTTAAGCCAAATTTAAAAAAAAAGTTCTACATGTCCTGCATACTGTGGTCACACATGTAGTTCTACATGTCCTGCATACTGTGGTCACACATGTAGTTCTAAGTTCCCTGAAGTAATGCGAAAGCGGTTCCGGGGCATAACTTTTTTTTTTTTTTTTTTTTTTAAAAAAAAAAAGTNCACATGTAGTTCTACATGTCCCACATACCGTGGTCACACATGTAGTTCTACATGTCCTGCATACTGTGGTCACACATGTAGTTCTACAAGTCCTGCATACTGTGGTCGTACATGTAGTTCTACATGTCCCACATATCGTGGTCACACATGTAGTTCTACATGTCCTGCATACTGTGGTCGTACATGTAGTTCTACATGTCCCACATACCGTGGTCACACATGTAGTTCTACATGTCCTGCATACTGTTTTTTTAAAAAGTGAAATAGCCACTCAGAGGGCGTTCCGCACAAGGTATCGTTTGCACTCCTCGCATCCAGTTCCTGATCAAAAAACAATTTTGAGTTGTGTTCACAACTTTAGGACCACATCATCCGCTTTATGGGGCTACTCATGCAGCCAATCATTCTCCTGAGATTCTCCTGAGATTCCACAGGACATGTTCCCCAGTCGCCGAATTTGAGTCCCTGTGACTTCTTCCTGTGGGGTTACCTCAAGGCTGAGATCTTCAAACATCGCCCTGGGCCCCTTGAAGTGTTAAAGTGGGCAATTCTGGAAGAAATCATCCAAATTAATGCGGATATGCTGACGAAAGTCATGAAAAACTTCCGTGAAAGACTCCAAAACTGCATCACTCGCCAAGCCCGTCATTTGGACGACATTAATTTACAAAATACAGATGGAAAAAAACTAGAATACACAACCTTACAGAATACAAAATAATTTTCCAAATATTATCTCATGTCGTTTTCATTTACCAGCTCTTTCAAATGTGGAAATACTAATTGCCGTACCCTGTATAATGAAGGTTAAAAATGACTAGATATCTTCATTTGACTAAAAAATATATTAAATAGAGAAGTCCATGTTTCGTCCTCTCCAGAAAACATCGTCAGAGCTAGTATTAATAGAGACAAAAAGAAAAAAAATGATGTCCTCAGGGGAAAATAAAACTTGTCAGTTCATAATTGGACGGAGCGAAGCGTAGCCTTATACTCCCATGAAGGTTAAAAATGACTAGATATCCTCATTTGACTAAAAAATNTTTCAGGGTTCATTGAATCCGAAAATCGAATAAAAGAAATCGTTTCTCCGCTGTACGCCGTGATCGCCTCTTTTGCACTTTGTTGTGGGCTCTAGTTATGCCCCAAAACTCTTGAGTGCAATCGAACATACCCTTGATGGTTTTTGCCGCTTTTAAGCGGTTTTCAGTATTGCTGCCTAAAAAAAAAAAGCTGTCCAAAAATCTGTTTGTCCACCGTCCGCCACTTTTGCCACTAGTGTGGTCAACACTATGATTTGGATGAAATTTGGTATAGAGCTGCAATCGCATACATTCTTTGCGGTTTTTCTCACTTTTTAGCTGTTTTCTGTATTTCAGTATTGGTATTAGGTATATCATATTTGGGGTCTCAGTAAGCTTCGAAACTTTTGGGTGCAATCAAATATACTGCTGGCATTTTTTACCGCTTTTTAGCTATTTTCATTAATCCTGTCTACAAAAGCGAATTGTAAGAGCCAGAGACTGGAAATTTGATATGTATGTCAAATTGAATGTCTAATGGGTTTTTTTTTTGGGGGGGGGGAGCGGAGATATTTTTTCAACCTGTAAAATAATAAACCCATGTGCCACTTTGGCAGAGTTTATTTAAACTTCATTATGCTTTTACTTGACATACCCATTATCTCAATTTAATAACTAACATTAATGTTTTGTGTTCTAAAAAATTTCTACAGTCATGAAAAAACACGGACGGGACACAAGGCCCGAATAGTTTTTACCAAAAAAACAACTTCATCATCGAGGTATGGCCGATCAAAACTTTTCCTAACCTCTCTGGTTTGGGGAGTGGCGTACCTAGAATATTGAGCGCCCGGGGCAAAAAAATGATTTGCCTTCCCCCCCCCCCATCCATCGTAAAATCTAAGAAATTTGTTACAGACTAAGTTCTGTAACAAATTTCCAGATTATTTTTAACAATTATCATGCTTTATTTCATTGTTAACATTCATTCACGTCGAATATTTATAGTACTAGCTATTTTTCCGTGCTTCGCTACGGTTACAACATTTTCGAGATTGCGAAATTAAAGCTTCTCAATTTTAGATTTTTGGTGGAATCGACCCCGAGACTGAGCATGGCTCCTAGTTAGAAATTCAATATTTTACTCAAGGATATTACTTTTTGTACTGCAGGACATCTCTGCATTCAATTTCAGATTTCTCGCTCATCCCGATGTGGTACTTCTCAATTTTTCGGTGGAGAAAACCGGCCATAAATCTGGAAAAAACAGGAAAATTCCAATTTTTATATTTTTTATGGGGTCTTTAAGATATACTATTTTTTATGGGGTCCATTCTCTGTCATTTTTAGTTTGCCGCCACCCAAAAAAAAAANAAAAAAAAAAAAAAAAAAAAAAAAAAAAAAAAAAAACGCTAAAAAGCTACATTTTTGGCGGTAACTTGCTTCCACTTGACATACTACAAGGAATCTGTGTTCCAAATTTCAAGTCTCTAGGTTTAGCTATGGTGGAGCTACGTTGATTATCAGTCAGTGAATCAGTATAACCAAATAGGAATTGCGTTTTATAAGTATAGATAGATGAAAACGATCGATAGGTACTATCGATAGTTTTGAAAGTCAAATTGATTATCTCTTAGGTACTTGAGATCAACCATGAGTCAAAGTAGATTAACAAATCTTGCAATTCTTTCAATCAAAAATGAAACTGCTGCAATATTGAATTACGAGGATATAATATGTGCATTTGCAGCGATTAAAGCGAGAAAAGTTAACATTTGAGTTTTTCTACTTAAAAAAATTTAAGTTTGTAATTTTTTGAGATTCTATAAATTAGATAAATATTAATTTTTCATAAAAAATTGAGATCCAATGTTGACATAATCTTGCTATGAATGAAAAACTCATTTTTTCAGTAATATATACCTATATATATTTTTTAGTGGCATTCCTTTATCTTACAGGACAGCGAAGATCGTTTTGCCGCCCCCAAATCCGCCCCACCCTAGGTTCGCCACTGGGTTTGGGGGACGTTCATCTTAACGCTTATATTGATAAAATAAACAAACTTGTTCTTCTCATTAAGTCGCTTATCCCTAAAAACTCTTGCATCATTCGGAAAACTATTGCTCCATTCGGGCCTTGTGCTGAATCTACAAAACACTGAGTTGGTTGTTAACACATTGCATTTTGGCTTTAACAGCTGTGCATATAATCTACTAGGTACACCTGTTCTAGAATGACTCAAAACAACATGACAGTTCCAGAATGACTCAATTATTGAATTTTGAAAAGCTCTGGTCCTAGAAAAGAGGCCATGGTCAATCGATTGGTTATGGTTAGATCCAGGTTCAACCCCCCAGTAGTACCTATAACTTTTATTGACGAAAAGTGTCGATTTCTCAAGTGAATTTCTTGAAATGAACTCATATTACTGTGTCTTAAAATTCCATACAAACACCTGAGTCATGGTGGTTTGTACGGCATGTCCAAGATTGACGGGTTACCCCTCCCCTGAACTTTTGAACAGCTTGCAATTTTCCAATAGCTCTATGGATGGGAAAAGAAACGTGTCCAAACGAATGGTTATGTTAAGATCCAGGTTCGAACCCCGGAAGTGACGTTTATTGACAAAAATGTCGAATTCTCAAGAAAATGGGATGGAACAAATATTTTTTATTCAAATATTCAAATAAAATAAAAACTAATTTTCCTTTTATTTTATTTTTTTTAAAAAATATGATCAAGGACGGAGATAGAGGGGTGTAAAGATTGTTCTTGTTACACCCTGCATCAGCAGCGCACCCAAGATTTCCATTCGTGGGGAGGGGAAGTTCCACATCCACTTTTCACCTTTAGTAGTAATATGTCCGCTAACAGTCAGGGCTATATCCTGGATTGAATTCAGTGTGTGTGTGTGGGGGGGGGGGGTANGGGGGGGGGGGGATATATCTAAAATGTATTAAGGCTACCCATTTTATCTAATTTTCCAGGTAAAATTTTGTGTCTTTCTTTAATACAGTCATACCTATTCCTAAAATCGCCAGTCTGGTGCGGTTAATACATGGGGCGGGGTAGGGGATTCAAATTTGCCGGGATTGTTTGTGCATGGGAAAGTGACCCTTTAATATAGTCATACCAATCCCTAAAACCGCCAGTATGGTGCAGTGATGCAGAAATTTCCGGGGTAATGAGGGCATATTTGTTAATGGCAGATATGTCTTTTTTGGTACAGTTATATTATCCCTGAAATCGCCAGTCTGCTCCGGTCAAAACATGAGAGGGGCTGGGGGGAGAGGTGTAGTTGAGACCATTTTTTTACTAAAATATTTCCTTATTTAGGCCACTTTTCGTTGATTGTTCTATATTATCACCAACCAGGCCTTTATCCAGGATTTTCTTACGAGGGGGGGTCATTTATTTTAATTTTGGAATTTTATTGAACAAAAAAAAATATTTGTAACATTCTATCTATATTTCTTGAGAAAGCAACACTCTTTGTTACAATAACTGTCACTCACGGGGGGTTGAACCTGGATCTTGTCATAGCTATTCGTGTGGCCCAATGGCCTCCTTTCATATCCCTAGAGCTTTTCAAAAATCCAAGCCGTCCAAAAGTTACTGGGGTTTGGGGGGGATTGACCGATTCATTCTGGGACACGCTGTATTGTTAGTAACAATTCAGAATTGTAATGATTTCTAGCACGCATTTTGTTAATAAAACGCTTAATGAACCTAAGCCTCTTCCTGATATTTTTTTTCAATCGTTAAAGTAACTATATACCTACATTGTGTTCATCATGTGTTTACTCTTAAGTTCCATTTTTTGTGTGATTTTCTATATGACAGTCCAAATGGATAACTGTAAGTACCTATTTTGTCTCAGAAACTGTTATTTTTTTCAATCGGTAAAGTAGGATAAACAGTACAGTAGCCGGCACTCCATACAGTAGTCGGCACCCTAATTTTCTTTTTAAAAAAATAAGTAGCCAGGAAATTTTAGTAATGTATAATTATTTTTGTATTTTTCTCTATCCTGTTCTTAAAACAATGATACACCTAATCCTCACCCCGACAGCAGCTTTTCTTTCTTCAAATCAATAATTTTTAAAAAAATATTCCATGAGAGCAAGTGAAATTAACGATTTCTTAAGTTTTTTGTTAAGGAATGTGATTTTTAAATTAGTCGTTCTGCACGATTGAAGCTTAAACTGTTATAAAAATGTATTAATTAGTTAGTTAATAACATATATAGAAGTA
The DNA here is from genome assembly GCA_012654025.1 of Pachypsylla venusta. NCBI lineage: Eukaryota > Metazoa > Arthropoda > Insecta > Hemiptera > Aphalaridae > Pachypsylla > Pachypsylla venusta. The sequence goes on along the minus strand of CM022884.1, from coordinate 9,737,638 downwards.
TAAAAATATATTTAAATCTCATAATTTAAATCATTTTTTATATAAATAGGGGTGCCGAAGACTGTCACGTTTATTTGTTACTTTTCAGTCTTCGGCAGGAGTGCCGAAATATTTTTTTTTTCTTCAATAAATATGTTTCGGCACCACATCAGAATATTTATAGTTATCCAGCTTTTGGATAGAACTGATCGGATCCTACCTAGGTAACTGTTTTTTTTTTTTTTTTTNTTTTTTTTTTTTTTAGCAGGATTTCATTTAGGGTACTTACTTAATCAATATTTTATATAAGTATAAAAGAAATTGGTATGGTAAACTTTTTAGAGTTCCGTTCTCGAAGAGTTTAACGGAATCTGTATTACTAAGCCTACGATCCCTGTCTATCACAGGACTGTCTTT
>CM022884.1:9627937-9698061 GCA_012654025.1 Pachypsylla venusta | reverse complement strand
AAAAAAAAAAAAAAAAAAAAAAAAAAAAAAAAAAAAAAAAAAAAAAAAAAAATCAGAATCGATTCTAGGGATCAATATTGACTTCGCCACTGATTCTCCTACCACCAACTCTTATGATCGTCAAAATTATTAGAAAGTGAAAGTACTTTACTATATATTAACACTTCATTTACTTTACTTTACCTGACTTTAACTGAAATATGAAATTATAAAAAACGATTTCATTGTGACCCAGTAACCCAATAGCTATCTGGTACCCAAACCAACGTATCTTACAATCTTTAGTTTGGAACAGGTTCTTGGAGAGTGATCATTCATTCGCTGGTTACTATTGAAAAGTAAATTATTTTTAATAAGGTATTTTTTTTTTTTTAAAAAAAAAACGTCTTTCTCTGGTTGTTTCGTAGTTTAGATATTTATTAAATTTTATTTTGACAGTGTTTGGTCATTTGGATTTTAAACGGTAAGTCGATTTTTCTCTTGCCTCACAATGATTCATTTTATTTATTTATTCAGGCCCACGGAGAGCCGAGAGGGGGGTGGGAATGGGGGGAATTCCCCCGAGTCCAGTTTTTTAGTGGGGCCCGGGATTTTTTTTTATTTTTTAAGCTTTTACCACCTCGATTATCTAGTTTATACAGTAGGGTGGGTCGATAAACAAATTTTTATTTTTTAATTAACGCTATATAACGCGAAAAACTTGTGGATGATTGAGATAAGACTTTTGAGCCAAAAAATTAAAATTGGACAATGTCTTCCGATTGCGCATCGACCTTGATATTTCGATTTTTGGGAAAAATAGACCCTTTTTAAATAAAAATAAAAAAGTATTAGCGAAAATTTTTAACATCCCTAGAGCAATTTTAAGCTTTCAATAGGCAATATCAACATGTAAAACCAAAAAAAGTTAAATTTTGAGGTCAACTTCCGTTCGCGCAATGACTTTGAAATTTTGAAAATTTGACTACAATTCGCAAAATTGTCATTTTTTTAGACAAAAATTAAAAAAAAGAGTAACCATATTTTTTTAACTTCCTATAGCTATTAACACATTTACCAAGATCAGGGGAATCTTCAAAATCAAAATAAGTCCAAATAATTGGGCGGAGCGAAACGTAGCCTTATACTCCCTACAAACTGCAAACTTTTGTTACCCTACTCCTCCGAAAATACTCAACCGATTTTTACCAAATTTTTTTCTTCATATTCTGCATAAACCCAAGGGTGCATATATCTATTTTCAGAACGATATCTTTAACCGTTTCCGATTTTTCGTCCGATTATTTTGCGTTTCAAATAGGACCTACTACTCAACGCCATAATGCAATCAAGAAAGGTGCGGTATTCTCAAAAAATCTTGTTTTAACGGAATAATGGAGCAATATGCTAAAGTTTATGTGGTGCCCGAAAATTCGAGGTGAAACGGATGGCTCCGCCCGTGTTTGTCCACGGACACACCTAGTATATGATCTTAACTTCCGGTCCCGCAACGAGTCTAAAAATAGATATGTTTCACCTGTCGGAATCGACTTGAATATTGACTTATTTGACTTTTTGTTAGGAATGGAAGGCAAATTAATAATGCTAAAGATTATTTTTAAAATCTTTTCGCATTTGTACGTGTACTTTGCAGCTCTTCGCACGTTTCTTTCTATTTAAAACGAGAAAACAACCCAGAACTCACCTCGAGGAGGTGGCTGCAAGACGCGTTCCAACCACACCCTACCCAACCAACCATACTACCTATGTCACCTTTCGAGTCTAAATACGACCCACATTTTGGGGATATATTTTAAGCCACTATAATACTATTGGCAGAGTTTTTTTTTCTAATTCTCTACAATTTTGTCGAGGACAGACTCATAAATTATTTGTAAAATTTTGTTTCCAAAAGTTTGTCACATTTTTTCTATTTTCTTTTACCCTGGCCAAGCAGGCCTGTATCCAGGATTTTATTTCGGGGAGGGGGGGGGGGGCATTATTGTGAAGTTAAAATAGCATATCTTCAATTTAATACTAATTTTCAAAAAAATCTGGGGGTAGGGGAAGGGGGTTGAAGCCCTAAAACCCTGTCCTGGATACGGCCATGTGGTCAAGTATTTCTCCGGTATTATATGACTGTGGGGAGGAGATTGTTTTGGTACATTCTCATTTTTGATGTCCTGGATTATATTTAGGATTCAAAGACAGATTGTTCTGGCATTTATTTCCTAACTAGTTGTTATGAATGTAGGTAGATATATTATGAGTTAATCGTGTGCCACACTGCCACAGTTGTCATTATAACGGCGAATGTCATCCAATTAGGCAATTACCCAAACTAATTATCCTCTATACTCTATATCTATGTATAAAATTAATGATTGCACTACTAATACACTCCGTAGGAAAAGTAACCCACCTTCCACCATTTCTATTTTTTATTTCGAAAACCTGTTTCATTTGAATCAATCAACACAATCTGCAACATCTGGCTAGCATCGGGCACGATGATGTCCAGCAGTGCTCTTGTCGTTTTTTCAGTGCAAGTCAAATGACGGGACGATTAGATCAGCGCTACTGCATCAAATTTCGATAAAAATTGGGCGTCAGCAAGGTAATTGCGAACTCATTCCGTGATTTCTCCGACAGTCACACGAAGTCCTATGTACATCATTCAGAAAATCACGTGACTTAAATTGATACAAGAAAAAGGCGTCTCTTTAACATTGGTCATTAAATACGGGGGTTTCACCCTCTATTCGCTGGAAACTTGCAAACCAGCTACCCACATCGATCACACCCAGCCTGGGTTGGGCCGGAAAAATAGTCAGCATCACGAGGGCGCGAACACACGTAGACGCCCACATGGTACAACCTCGTTGGTTGTTGCTTAGCTTCAGTGAAGTATCGGTAACTTGTGTATTCAACGTGCCAGAGACGCTGCGCTGGCTGAATTTAGTGTTTAGTTTCAGATTTAGCGATACTTTGATTCATTGACATTTGTGTTAAACAAAAATGTAGCCAGCGTCTATTTGACGTTGAATGCACCAGTTCTCGTTAGAGGTTGCACCATGTGGGTGTTCTATACATAAAAAAAATATGGATGCCCATATGGGTTCGTGCCTTTGTGATGCTGGCTATTTTTCTAGCTTAAAAGGATTGAGGTCAATGTGGGTAGCTGGTTTGCAAATTTCCAGTGATTGGAGGGTAAAACCCTCGTCTCGAATGACCAATAGATGTTACAGAGATGTTAAGCCAATTTTTAAAAAAAAAATGTTTTTGCTTCTCATGGCAAACAATAATAATTACTTTTATCTTCAATTAAGGATTATTTTAAAATTCTCTCTATGCTTTCATTTAGACGTCTTAAGGTACGTCCTCATTATGTCGATCGACACTATCGTTCGACGAAGGTGACATTTGCTCCGTCCACACATACCACTGCTGTGTGGACGTATTTTGTCAATTTTTCATGTGTAGAATCCCAGAGTTTGGGTCGGTCCCTGTACATTTCAATGAAACTGAGAGTTTGTTCTTCAGTAAAGTTCATTTTGATGCTAATGCTAATAAAATCACAATAATATTAATATATTTAAAAAAGAAATTGACTTAGGTTATTATTCGGATGTCTCACTTCTCCGGTTGCATAGAAGGAGGAGGGGGGAATATTATAGTTAAGTTAGGTTAGAATTGAGACTTCCGAATATTTACGCCTATTTTCAAGTGTGTTGATACATTTTTTGTTTCAAGTTTACGGTTGTTTAAGTTGTTCATATTTGGGGCTAAATAGGTATGAACATTTAAGTTTAATATACCTAATTATGAACATTAAAGTTTTACGTTAAAAAATATTATTTTTATTTTTTAAATAAACGCACTCCTATTTCACAAAAACTAAGTGTTTAAAGCTTTTTTTGACACGTTCTACACGTCCACACTTACAACTTTATTCATTCGACTCGACTTCTTGTCAGAAAAAAATCCACTTCATTCGGGTTACATTCGACTAGACAAATGTCGATCGATACGTCCACACTATGTCGACTGTGTCGATCGACACACTCGACATAGTGTGGATGCCTCTTTATAACCGTCTAATTCGACTCTGAATTGGAACACAAATGTAAACAATAACAAAAAACATCTATAGGGTCGCTATTTGCTTATTTCGTTGCTTTTAACACAATTTAACATGCGGGGCCGAACTTTGCTGCAATATTTGATTATTTTCAAACTTTTTTCAAAATTACAGCAATATGTCATTGATATAAAAACACGTCAAATGACCTTTGCATTGAAGTTTTAGGACCTAGAGATTACGCAGAATTAAGACATTTATGTGACAGGTCGTGGCGGGCAGCATTTTGCTGTAGCTCTAGCTTTTATGTGTGTGTGTCATGGCGTGAAAAAAAATTGTATTATTATTTTTCCTCTTCACACATCCATGCACACTGTGGTCTCATTTTGAAGAAACACAGAATGCACACCATGCACCTAAGGTGTTTCCCCATATTAAAGTACTTTACCCACTATATGAGCAGTGCGCAACACAACTGTTTTCATTGCAAGAAGGTTTTCTGTTTCCTTCTGTTTGTTTTATAGCTTCGGAGGTTTCATTTGATATTGGTTCTGTTGCTTCAATCATTGATGTTTTCATATTGCATAATCTTTGTGTCTCAATCTGAAGATCTTTGTATTTCAGACATTTTTCAACATATTTCTGAGTGATATAGTCAGATGGAATTGCTACATCTATCAATAAGCATGTCTTTTTGTTTTTTTATCTTTAAGTATGATGTCAGGATTGTTGGCTTTGATGGATCTATCCGTCTGCACTTGTGCGTCCAAATGATTCGGAGTTGTTTACAACTATTTTTTTTTTTTTTTTTTTAAAAAAAAACTTTTTATTTACATTTAAAATAAGATATAGAACAAGAAATAAACAATATACATGAAAATAATAATTTAGGAAAAAGGGAAGGGTTTAGTCTGTAAGTCATTTAGTCCTGTATACTAACATGGGTGAAAGGAAAGTTAATAAAATGCTTTAGCCCAAGGTTGGGCCGTGGTGCATTTATGTTTTTATTTTTTCCTCCTTTTTATGTTAATTGTCCCCAGGAGACTGAGTGGTAAATTTACACTTAGTATATTAGGAGTATGTTCGTACCATTTTTCTTCGACTGCGATGTTATATTCTGTGCAGATATTCCAGTGTAAGTGTGCAGCTCCTTTATTATGACGGTCTAAATACGTTTTTCTTTGCCAAGATTGGGCAGCCCGAAACTATATGATGAATGCGTATTATTATTAAGTTGGTAATAGATGTTCGAATTTTGATTGAATAAATTGAGTTATTGAACATAATTTACCCTTCAGCTTACAGAACATTTGAGGCAGCATAATGCTACTCCGAGTGCTCTTTCCTGCAAATGAAGATCACATTCATTAGAGCGTTGAAATATCCATTGTTAATTCCTTCAACATTTTGTGTAAGGTAATCTGGCGACGTGTTTCTAATATTTCAAGTGGTAATTTTCTAATTCATCATAGGCTAACAGTCATGGGGCTGGTTTGCAACAACTCTCCATACTTGAGATCCTTACAGATAATGCAGCAGCTACTCCTTGCTTTCTGCATGGGTAATGGAAAAGATATCGTTTTGGACCCTTCCTTTACCTGTTTCGAATGGAATGGACTTGGGTGGCTTTAAAGTATTCTTTTTAAGTCCCCCTATCCGATTTTCTATTTGCTGATGGAGAAATAAAGAAATATTCAGCCGGCGTCTATGGCACGTTGAATACACCAGTTCCCGTTAAATCAGTGAACTTAAGCAACGTCCAGCGAGGTTGTTCTATGTGGGTGTCTATGTGGGTTCGCGCATTCGTGATGCTGGCCATTTTTCCGGCCCAACCCAGCCTGGGTGAGGTCAATGTGGGTAGCTGGTTTGCAAGTTTCCAGCGAATGGAGGGTGAAACCCCCGTCTTGAATAACCAATAGATGTTAAAAAGACGTTAAGAAAAAAAAAAAAAAAAAAAAAAAAAAATATATTCCTCGCTCAAAGATTGGATATTTATGAAATAGACAAATATTCTGTCCACACCTATTTCGTCTTACGAGGAAAGAATTAATTTAGTTCGCTAACTTTCACTCTTATGGGTGGTAATACGAGATGAGTACCTATACGATAAGAAATTAAACCTCATAACAGTCTATGCATATTTAATATATACTTTTCACTTTTAATATAAAATAGTCAACGGCATCAGCTTACCTTGCCTCAACAATAGGTGCTACAGCCTGCTGTAGGTCTTGCACTTCTCTGCGATTCTCCTCCATATGATCCGCTAAAAGAAGTTAACAAACGACATCAGTTTACCTTGCCCCACCAATAGGTGCTACAGCCTGCTGTGGTTCTTGTACTTCTCCACGATTTTCCTCCATATGGTCCGCTAATAGAAGTTAACCAACGGTATCATTTTAAGTTGCCTCACCAATAGGCACTACAATCTGTGGTGGTTCTTGTACTTCTCTACCATTCTCCTCCATATGATCTGTTAATAGAAGTTAACCAACGGTATCAGTTTACCTTGCCTCTCCAATAGACGCTACAGCCTGTGTTCGGTTCTGTACTTTTCTACGATTCTCCTCCATATGATCCGCTAATAGAAGTTAACCAACGGTATCATTTTAAGTTGTCTTTCCAATAGGCGCTACAATCTGTGGTGGTTCTTGTACTTCTCTACCATTCTCCTCCATATGATCCGCTAATAGAAGTTAACCAACGGTATCATTTTAAGTTGCCTTACCAATAGGCACTACAATCTGTGGTGGTTCTTGTACTTCTCTACCATTCTCCTCCATACGATCTGTTAATAGAAGTTAACCAACGGTATCAGTTTACCTTGCCTCTCCAATAGACGCTACAGCCTGTGTTCGGTTCTGTACTTTTCTACGATTCTCCTCCATATGATCCGCTAACAGAAGTTAACCAACGGTATAATTTTAAGTTGCCTTACAAATAGGCGCTACAATCTGTGGTGGGTCTTGTACTTCTCTACGATTCTCCTCCATAAGATCCGCTAATAGAAGTTAACCAACGGTATCATTTTACCTTGCCTCTCCAATAGGCGCTACAGCCTGTGGTGGTTCTTGTACTTCTCTACCATTCTCCTCCATATGATCCGCTAATAGAAGTTAACCAACGGCATTAGTTACCTTGCCTCACCAATAGGCGATACAGCCTGTGGTGGGTCTTGTACTTCTTTAAGATTCCCCTCCATATGATCCGCTAATAGAAGTTAACCAACGGCATTAGTTACCTTGACTCACCAATAGGCGCTACAGCCTGTGGAGGTTCTTGTACTTCTCTACGATTCTCCCCAATATGATCCGCTTTTTGAATTTTTAATTTTCAACAGCCAACCATAATATAACAGTATGTTTGGTGTTCCAGTACCTTGCAGTTACTTTTATACCATCTGACGGGAACCTTATCTCACCAATAGGTGCTACATTGTGGGGTAGGTTTTGTTCTCCTCCAAGAATCGCCCTCATGTGCACTGGTGTTTGAACTTAATTCCCCAACTCGTACTCTCATTGTCCTGGAATCCGCCACCTGTGACCCTACTCGGTAATTGAGGTTGTCCCGAGTTTTCTAGAATTCAAACACATATAGGTACATAAGTCTACCTCTTGCTGTTGTATTTAACACCGGTCTGTTTTTGAACCTCTATGTAACTTTTACATTGAACCGGATATACCTCCTGAGTCAAGGTTGGGATAATGAAAGTTTACTAAATTGATCTTACTGAGAGTACAGGGTCATTCTATAGAATTGAATCGAATTCAATAAAATCATAAATCTGTTATTTTTCTTATTCAAATCAAAATGTTTGCAAAAATGGAGATTTTAAATTTATTTATTTACAATAGACGTCTCCGTGGCATCACACTTGGCTTGCACAAAGGAGTTTCCGGGTTCGATTTTTGGACGGGTCGATTGGTTGTGATTGGGGTACCACTCAGTCTCCTGAGGACAATTGAGTAGGTATGGTAATTCGTTTAGAAAAAAACCCGCAAAAACACGTTTAATTTTCCAATACATTTTCATTGCTAAAATGAGGTGAAACTTTCCCTTTTGTTGTGAACACTCTGTTCTATCCCTACCCGTCTAGGAGTGTCCTCACGTCCTGTCACCAAGTACTACCCATTTCATAAACATGCTAGTTAGTTAAATAATGACCCTGTACATAACTGGTACCTACCAATCGATCGATCAATTCCACATGCCACATGATTCATCAGAATTCATAAATTAAATTATTTTATTTCAATTGAAGTTATTTATTTTGGATGAATAATGAAGAAGAAAAAGAAAGTGACTTATTCTTGATGGAGGTTACTGTACGTGTGTATTAAGTACTTAATTAATTGTCCTTGAAGACAAGGTCGTATTTAAGGGCGTGGGGGGGGGTCTGAAGCCGCCCCCCGATAATAATGCATGAAAAAAAAAAATATTGTTGTTTTTCTTTTTGTTGATGTTATTGTCGTTCTCCTTGATGTTGTTCTTGTTGATGTTGATTTTGTTCTTCTTGATGTTGTTGGTGATGATGTTGTTGTTGATCTTCTCCCTCTTGACGTTGTTGTTGATGATGTTGTTGTTAAATGAGGAAGGAAGTTAGTAGTCATAATGAAATAATATTTCAAAATTAATTTTTGTATCAATTACTAAATATTTAATAGAGTTACGGAGCGATTCCGTCTATTACGACATTCTCAACATATCTTATGTTGATAATGTGGTAATAGACGAAAGCGCTCCGTAACTCTATAAATAAAAATATTTAGTAGTTGATACACAAATTAATTTTGAAATATTAGTTCTTTTTGATGTTGTTGTTCTTCATGATAGAGGTGACCTAATTCATTTGAATTGGGGTAGCCACTACTTTGTTATCTTGGTTTTGACCAGCCCCCCCCAAGTAAAATCCTAATACCTGAGAACCAAAAATTAAATGTTTTGTTTCATCCACAGTGAATTATTGTTCAAAAATGCTTTGTCATCCCTCAACTTGGACACTAAGGTTCTTTTGAAGAAGAAGAAAAAAAAACTTTACAGAAGTAATAACTCCAATTTAATTATTTTTTTTATTATTGCATGTCATCTCTTCATCTACTAGGTTCTACACACCAGGACGACCTGGAACGCAGGGACGTAAATAAAGTGAACAAATTCTTAAGGGCACCTTCAAAAGCCTGGAGAGTTGGATAACGGAGGACTAGCCCCGTCACCTCCCCCCCTCTCGGTGGCCCTTGCGATAAAAGTTAGGAGATATTCAGCTGTTCTATATAACTGTGAACTAAAATCCTATAGGGGTTATTTAGGCCTTGTACCGGTATATACCTTTAGACTATGTTCACATGACCGCGTGGTAACGCGCTCTATCAAATGAACAAATCGATACAAGTTCGTAGAACTGGTACCGCGCGGCACCGCACGCGTACCGTGCGGTCATGTAGACAATATGCACTATTTAGATAGATCTTGTGCCGCGCGGTTCGTCGTACCGCGCGGTCATGTGGACATAGCCTTATGTTAAATTAGGAGCGTAAACCGGGGCCTCTGATGGTACTAAACCCCCAATAATTGGATAATATAGTCAGAAAACTAATAGATTAGTAGTTGTTCCGTACCAAATCGCTACCGAATAGTCAAACATTGACAAACAAATAAGGTAGTGAAAGCCCTAGTGTTTTATGTTTTCTTCTTATGGACTTGGCCTGTTTTATAAATGTGGTGTACTTGACAAATAACTTTAAGTTTTAAGTCGTCAGATACCTTGTAGTTAGGTAGTTAGCGAAACAAAGCACTTAAAATTAGAAAATAAAATTAGCATAAGTAGGTAGGTATATCCACAACATACTAGGTTGTCATAGGTAGATAGGGGAGACATGCCTAATGTGTGATTTACATGGTAAAATAAAGTATTCAAGTCTATTTGTAGATATTACGCATGGTTGTATAGGGGAGACATGCCTAATGTGTTATTTACATGGTAAAATAGAATATTCAAGTCAATTTGTAGATATTACGCATGGTTGTATAGGGGAGACATGGTTAATGTGTGATTTACATGGTAAAATAGAATATTCAAGTCAATTTGTAGATATTGCGCTTGGTTGTGTAGGGGAGACATGGCTAATGTGTGATTTACATGGTAAAATAGAGTATTCAAGTCAATTTGTAGATATTACGCATGGTTGTGTAGGGGAGACATGGCTAATGTGTGATTTACATGGTAAAATAGAGTATTCAAGTTTATTTGTAGATATTACACATGGTTGTATAGGGGAGACATGGCTAATATGTGATTTACATGGTAAAATAGAGTATTCAAGTCTATTTGTAGATATTACCATTTTTGTATAGGGGAAACATGGCTAATGTGTGATGTACATGGTAAAATAGAGTATTCAAGTCTATTTGTAGATATTAAGCATGATTGTATAGGAGAGACATGGCTAATGTGTGATTTACATGGTAAAATAGAGTATTCAAGTCAATTTGCAATACTAGATATATTTCACTAAATTAGCATATTTATAATTTTACTTTCTTTGTTGTTGAATCTGGCTATTGAAATAGGTGCCTATTGCTGCATATCAAATCCCAATAGGGCTTATTTTATTTGATTTTATTTTCCCTAGTAGGGGAATCATTCTGACAGTAAGGTCAAAATAAATCTTACTATTAAACAGAGTGTAACATAATTCAATGTCAATCCGTGAACCACAATATTTTTAAATTAAAATTAGATGATTTCACACATATCTAAAGCCACGCCCGAAAATGTTTCCCTTTCACGCTACAAAGCATGAAAGTGGGAAGAAAAAAAAAAATCGTTCTTTCGCAATAACTTCGATTTTACGTTTCGTAAAAAAATGAAATTTCTATAACTTACCTAGTTGCACAAATTTGTGAAAGATTTCATATGATCCGTGGCTACATTCTTTCTTGTCAGAAAATAACTTGACCTTGTGAAGCTGACGGTCAAGTCTGCGGGATTCATCCATAGGTCACCATGAACTGTCAGAAAATAACTTGACCTTGTGAAGCTGACGGTCAAATCTGCGTGATTCATCCATAGGTCAACAGGGCTGTCAGAAAATAACTTGACCTTGTGAAGCTGACGGTCAACACTGCGGGATTCATCCATAGGTCACCAGGGACTGTCAGAAAATAACTTGGCCTTGTGAAGCTGACGGTCAAATCTGCGGGATTCATCCATAGGTCAACATGAGCTATCCGAAAATAACTTGACGTTATTAACCTGACGGTTAACCCTGCGGTATTCAGCCATAGGCCACCATAACCTATCCGAAAAAAACTTGACCTTGTGAACCTGACGGTCTACCCTTCGGAATTCATCCAAAGGTCAACATGACCTATCCAAAGAAATTTGACGTTGTGAACCTGACGGTCAACCCTGCGATATTCATCCGTAGGTCACGATGACCTATCCGAAAAAAAACTTGACCTTGTGTACCTGACGGTCAACCTTGCGGAATTCATCCAAAGGTCATAATATTTCTTAGGCGTTGTTCCCCTATTTTGTAAATAAAATTTGCATGCAAGTGAAACAATAAACCGGTCAAGTAATTTGTAACGACAAACAAATAATAACATGGCGACAAATGAAATGATGATACTGACTGACACGCTCTGAGTCTTTCAAGCAAATATGCAGATAAAGGATGTATATTTGTTTAAAGTAGGGTTTCCCAACATGGCGGGGGGAGGGCCATCGGCAAGACAATTCAGAGGGAGGCACAAGCAGAATATAGTCTGACTAAGGAAAAAAAAATCCTGATGATGGAAAATTTTCTAATAACTGTCGTCTAAATGAGTTGATTGACACTGAAGAAGACACCAAAATACTTGGTCAGTGGAAAAAATATCAAATTTAATTGAGCAAATCAGTCAACTTCAAGAAGAATTCAGTAAAAATTCCTGATGTTTCATATGCCACCTGACAATCAAAGCTCTGTAGATGGTCACTAACTATTGATGTTAATGCTGTGCCGGACGGGATTCAAGAAGAATTCAGTAGGAATTCTTGATGTTTCATATGCCACCTGACAATCAAAGCTCTGTAGATGGCACTAACTATTGAACTCTGTAGATGGCCGTGCCGGACGGGATTCAAGAGGACCTGATTGAATGGTTTTTGGCTGTTATCATTTATCCTAGTGTTGCAATTTTCATTTGCCTAAACTTCTAATACTTGGCGAAAACCAAGAATCACAATCGACTGACCCCCAGCAGTCACGTCAAATCAAGGTGTTTTTTCCATTCTTCAATGTTTTTTTGTTTGTTTGTGTGTGTGGGGGGGGGGGGGGGGNGGGGGGGGGGGGTATTTTGCTGCCTAACTCTTGAGAACTAGAGGTCCTAAACTTTCTAGTTGGTGACCCTTCCAGATTATGGATGTTTTGATTATTTTTTTCGCAGACACATGTCACCAAGACCAAGTTTTTTGTAAATGTTTGAAGTGTTGATTCGATGTCTATTTTGAGTTCGAGATAAGCGATTAATCGACGAATTTGAAATTAAAGAATCTTGTCGACTTCTTCTGCGTTTAATTTTGATGATTCTTCTTGAAGTAAAATTTCACGAATGGTATGGTCTTTGGTGAACAATTTGGAAGACATTTTTGCAAAGCAGTTACGTACTGACTGATGGATACATTTTGTTCTTGAAATCTGGAAAGCAATCTGTGTTGTGAAATAATTTTATTTGGATGAGGAGAACATGACTTTGTAGTGACTGGACAAGATCGATGTAAGGGATTTCTTCTAATTATTTTGCAGGATTTATGGCTTTCGCCATTTCTAAAAGGTCGGTTCCCAAAGAATTTATAAACGTCTTCTTTTTCAAATTCTCATCATCGGAAATTCCTTTGATGGAGCAAAGTCGTATATCTTTCTACATATTGTTCAAATATCTCTTGATTTTTCAGACTTTTCAAAATTTGCTATTATTGTTGTATTAACTGGAGGATGTTTGTCCAAACCTTCGAAAGACAGTTTCAATATCTAACAACAAAAATGAAAGTACTTACATATTCTACAGTCTCCTATTTTCACTTCATGAGCTATTTGGCTCAAAGTGAGTATAATAAAGTTAACTGTTCGACATAGCATGTCAAGCCACATTTAACACATTAAGCCTTTGGGCAGACAAGTTTCTTTTCAATTTGTCATTTAAATATACAGAGAGACTCAATATCACAGAATTGTCATACCACTAAAAAAGATTTCTGTCTATTATAGAAAAAAATATTGTGGAGATTGGAAGATGGGGTGGGGGTTGTTGACTTTCCCAAATTATACTTTCATCCAGTTGACTTCCGTCCAATCCATGAAAGAGGACATCTCCTCTTTCAAGGATTATCAACAAATTAAAGAAATATCAAACCAATCTTATACTTTTTGTTCTGAGGTTATTGTATTGATAAGGATGAGTGGATGAGAATTTACCAAGCCAAATCTACCCAGAGTTACCATTTTAAAAGATATTCTCCTTCTCATGTTGGTGACTGATCAAACCAATCTTTTACTTTTGGTTCATCAACAGTGGAGATACTCGGGCTGAGGTGATTGTATTGGTAAGGATGAGTGGATGAGAATTTACCAAACCAGATCTACCCAGAGCTACCATTTTAAAAGATATTTTCTTTCTCATGTTAGTCACTGAGAGCCAGAATATCTCGTCTTTGCGACGACCAATTCTATGCAGCTGGAAAAATATTTTTAGTGTTGCCGGTCATGACACTGTCATTGTTCCTTTTTAGTTTTAATAAACTCTTGGGAATTTATTTAATTAAAATACTAAAAACTGGATTGCTTGAGAAAAAAACTATTTTTTATCCGTTCTGGAGATAGCGAAATGCATCAATTGGCAATCAATATTTTTTGAGATTCATTTTTTTGCAGTGGACTTGAAACTGGTTTTACCTACTTGGAAACTGTTCAAATAATAACACATTTAGAAAGAGCCTATCTTTACAGAATATTTTGAAACCTAGGCTAACATTTTACAGTACTTGTTGGCAAATCTGTAAACTGTTCAATTTACTCGATTACATATTGGAGGCCCTGGGTAGCCAAATATGCAACAAAAAATAAGCAAATTCTGTGCCCATGTCCACATCAAAATTTCATGAGAATTGGACAGGGCGTTCGAGAGTTATCGTGGAAAACGAACACACAGACTGACGTTTAAAGAATGATAAATTTAGTTAAATCGAAATTTGTCTTCGTTCAGTCTATTGAAGTATTTTGTGATTTACCATCTGGGATGGATGGATCAAATGATAATCTTCAGAAAATAATAAGATTTGTATTTTGTGATTTACCATCTGGGATGGATGGATCAAATGATAATCTTCAGAAAATAATAAGATTTATATTTTGTGATTTACAATCTGGGATTGATGGATCAATCAGAAAATAATAAGATTTGTATTTTGTGATTTACAATCAGGGATTGATGGATCAAATGATAATCTTCAGAAAATAATAAGAATTGTATTTTGTGATTTACAATCTGGGATTGATGGATCAAATGATAATCTTCAGAAAATAATAAGATTTACTAGCATTCATGTGGCGTATTGGTCACAAACAGACGCACACGGACCAATGGATGACACTCGAGATTTGTGCTCAACGTGCCTATTACAATATTTTCTTATATAGGGTGTCCCAAAAAAGCCTGAATATCTTTTGAACGGCTTTATGTTTAGTTTTGAAATTTTGCATTGTATTATATCCCAAATTAAACCACCTGATGGTGTGACAATTTTTCAGAGGCGGGTCCCATGTGGCCTGCAGGGGGTCCAACTTTTGTTTTTTAAATACGAACCCCCATTTCGTGATACATTTTCAGAGACACAATAGAATTAGAAGTACTTTGCAAAAAAAATTACACGCCTAACGTGTTTGGTTTCAAAATGGCGGCCATTTGAAATTTCCAAGAGTGTCTAAAACTAGGCGAATTATTTCTAAAAGTATGCGAAATGTCTAAAACTAGGCGAATTATGTCTACAAAATAGGTTCCTCAACATTAGTGTTCTATGCAATCATTCAATATCCCATTGCAAATAATTCGCCTAGTTTTAGACATTCTTGGAAGTCATATCTTGGAAATTTCAAATGACCGCCATTTTGAAATGAAACACGCTAGAAACACGCACGGTAATTTGGGATATAATACCATGAAAAATTTTAAAACTCCACATAAAGCCATTCAAAAGATATTCAGGTCGTCTCGGACTTTTGGGACACCCTGTATATAGTTAAAACTCCCGTTACATGACCCCCCCTCCCCACGAAATAAAATGCTGGATACGGGTCTGGTGTGTACTACGTTAGCTACAAACGAAAATATTTGGGCACGAACGATAGCACTCACGAGAACACCGAATGTCCACCGTGGACGGGACATCTTAATGGACCTGGATTGGTGTGATGTCCCGTGACTACTTGCCGTCAAAACATACAATAGACATCCTGGCTAAACCTCGTGAGAATTCTACAAGTCATGAGAGAATCAAGTAGCAATATAATATTAGTTATTTTATTGTTCAAATGTGCTATAACAATAACAGTGATTATGTTATCAGCGTGAGAATCTACTCAACAAGGTGTTATATGTTATTAGCATGAGAATCTACTCAACAAGGTGTTTATATGTTATTAGCATGAGAATCTACTCAACAATGTGTTATATCTTATTAGCATGAGAATCTACTCAACAAGGTGTTATATCTTATTAGCATGAGAATCTACTCAACAAGGTGTTATATCGTATTATTATGAGAATCTACTCAACAAGGTGTTTATATGTTATTAGCATAAGAATCTACTCAACAAGGTGTTATATCTTATTAGCATGAGAATCTACTCAACAAGGTGTTATATCTTATTAGCATGAGAATCTACTCAACAAGTTGTTATATCTTATTAGCATGAGAATCTACTCAACAAGGTGTCATATCTTATTAGCATGAGAATCTACTCAACAGGGTGTTATATGTTATTAACATGAGAATGTACTCAACAAGGTGTTATATGTTACTAGCTGTTTTCTCGTGCTTCGCTACGGTTACAAAATTCAACAACGATTTCGAGAATGCGAAATTAAATCTTCTCAATTTTAGATTTTTGTTGGAACCGAGAGTGAACACGGCTCCTATTTAGAAAATTCAATATTTTACTCAAAGATATTACTTTTTGCACTGAGGAACACCTTCGTATTAAATTTCAGTTTTCTCTCTCATCCCGAACTGATACTTCTTAACTATGGGTTTTTGGTGGAACCGACCCCCAGAGTGAGCACCGATCCTGGTTAGAAAATTCAATATTTTATTCAGGGATATGACTTTTTGTACTGCGGAACACCTTTGTATCGAATTTCAGCTTTCTCCCTCATCCCGAAGTGGTACGCCTCAATTCCGATTTTTTGGTGGTGAAAATCGTCCATAAATCTGGGAGAAACCGGAAATTTTCAATGGGGTCCTTATATACTATTTTGGGGGGTTCTCTTTTAGTTTTCCCCGAAAAAAAAATGCAAAAATACCCTCTAAATAGCGTCATTTTTGGCGGTAACTTGCTCCCACTTGAACTTTAATTTTTTCCTTTCTTATTACGCACCTACATACCGAAAGGAAACTGTGTGCCAAATTTGAAGTCTCTACGTTTAGCCATCATGGAGCTACGTAGATTATCAGTCAGGCAGTACGTCAATCAGTATACCAACTGGGCTTTGCGTTTTACAAGTATAGATACGAGTAGATAGCATGAGAATCTACTCAACAAGGTTTAACACCTAGTCAAATTCAGCAGGCTCGGGAAAACGATTCCAATGTATCGCAACCATTAAAGCAAGACAGTTCTCCACTGTCTTGCTTTAATGGCTCCACTGTCTTGCTTTAAGCGGATCGCAACTGAACAAATCGATAAAAGTTTGTAGAACTAGTACCGCGTGGTACAAGATCTTCCGCGCCGTCATGTAGACAATATGCACTATTTAGATAGATCTTGTACCGCTCGGTTCGTAGTACAGTGCGATCATCTGAACTTAGCCTTAATTGCGTTCATATACGTATACTTTCATGTACGCCTCTATTTTGGTTTTGTCTGGCCTGTAACATATTTTCTATTCTTTTTATATATTCGCGGTCGGTGTGGTTGAGCCCCCTTGATTGTGGTCATTCATTGATTAGATTTAGGGTACTAAAATATAATTAAAATTTTTCAACTCTTAGAATCTTCTGTGACCACAAAATATGATATCTACTGAGAAATATTTTGAGATCCAAATGAATACCACGACACATTTACTATGTACTAGTAATTCTGTGAACTGTATATAGCTACCAAGAGGAGCAAGCCAGATTCATTAGGTGACGGTCCTAAGTCCGATAAATACAGAGGATTTGGTGTTAAGAAAGGTCATCCAGTCTTTAAAAAACTCTTCTTCATACCAAAGATGAAAAGACATCAGCAAAATTCAGCTACTAAACAGTTTCTTTGAATACTGCGAGAAACAAGCAAGGGTAACCGTGCCAGGAAAGGGTACAGCTAAAGAGTGTATGCACAAAACAGAAGATTGTGGCATGGTAGAATTAAGGAAAGTAAAGCCAACCCCAAATAGAATGGGGAAAGTTTAAGAAAAAGTTCCTTGAATTGTGGCCACCGAAGGAAGCAAGCATTTAAGTAGATGGAAAACCTTTTTCTTTCTATTCCTATAGAAGATAAAGTATTGTAATCGCTCAGAAAATTTGGACATTTTTTGGCCTAAAATATCGTTTGGCGGAAACCCAAATTAAAGATCAAGTATGTCATTTCCTATTTCCTATTGTTTTTGGGGCCATATTTTCACTATTTTGGGTAACTTTTTTGAAAAGCAACAAGTGAAACTTTATGGGGACCAATTTTACAACGTGTAAGAAAATCAAACTTGAGACTTTTTTTTTAAAAAAAAAAAAAACTGGAAAGTAGA
The DNA here is from genome assembly GCA_012654025.1 of Pachypsylla venusta. Classification (NCBI taxonomy): domain Eukaryota; kingdom Metazoa; phylum Arthropoda; class Insecta; order Hemiptera; family Aphalaridae; genus Pachypsylla; species Pachypsylla venusta. Next base: position 9,680,015 of record CM022884.1, on the reverse strand, counting down.
GTTAGTCCACATAAAATGGACTTTTATTTGAACAAAAAATATTTCCCTGTCATTTTGAGTAATTCTGAAGCACCCAGTCCCCATCGGAAAATGAAGAAAACCAATACTAATCTGTATCCCTAGCCAGCGTCTATGGCACGTTGAATACACCAGTTCCCGTTAGATCACTGATGCTAAGCAACGTCCAGCGAGGTTGTACCATGTGGGTGTCCGCGTAAGTTCGCGCCCTCGTGACGCTGGTTTTTTTCCGGCCCAACCCAGGCTGGGTGAGGTCAATGTGGGTAGCTGGTTTGCAAGTTTCTAGCGAATGGAGAGTAAAACCCCCGTCTTGAATGACCAATAGATGTTAAAGAGACGTTAAGCCAAATTGTATCCCTGAATATTTTTTTTATTATTTATTTAATTCACTATTCTAAAGTTTAGAAATATACCATTAAGATCAAAGACCCACATGAACAACTTGGAAGGACTGTACAAAATAATTTCATCTGTTCCAAATTTGAAACTGACAAATTCGTGATTTAGAAGTAGCGAATCGATCTAATGAAATCCTCAACTTGAAAGACAAATATTCGTGCTGCTATCATCCTATGATATTCATGTTCATCTTTTTAATTAATGACAATACAATAATTGAAATATTAGAAGCTTATTTCATTTTTCAACATTGTCGTGTTCTGTTCAATCAATTCTCGTCACGACATTGATTGTGATTTATAATATTTTGCTTTCATTACATTTTGAATCCTTAATTGAGTCAAAACCAAAGAACAGTCTCCTGGTCCTAACAGACCGCCTCCACCAAAACTGAATTATTGAGGCTTTCCACTTAGATCCTGAACAAGCAAAATTAACTTTTCACACTCCATTTTTCTCTCTTACTTTTTGCATTCGTTCGTAAACTAAGGGCCATATTATAAAACTCCACTTAAGTGTGAGTTGTCACTCCGACTACAAATTAGTGAAGTGGCCAATCGAACTTGTAAATTTCTGTTTTTTTGTTATAATAAAATTACATGTAATTTTTTTTGTCACAACGTTTTTAAAGGCTTTTATTTAGTTTACTATGTATGTATGTAATTGGCTTTGTTTGTGGTTAAATTTAAAATATAAATCAGACACTTAAGTGTGGCTGTGACCACTCCAATTCGCACTCAAGTGGAGTTTTATAATAAGGCCCTAAATCGCAGCGAGTGTGAACCAATTCCGTGAGCGAAGTACGAACGGACGAAATCTGATGGACGAAACGAGAACAGTGGACGCGATCTCCTACGTAACTACGTATTTGAATCGAGCGTCCGTTTCCGTGCGAAATTGGGCGAATTCGATTTCGCAGGTTAAAGGAGCATTCACACTACACATTGAAAGTATCAGTGTCTGTAATCTCACAGTGATTTTAATAACACCCGTCAGTGTTTTCTCCGTGTTTACACAATTGATATATTTTTATGTCAAATCACTATGAAAATCACGGTACGGCGTGAGAGAGCTGTCACTGACACTGGGCCTTATTCTAAACTGCCACTTGAGTGTCTCGTTTGTATTTTAAAAAATGTTCTGACCAAAAAAATTACATGTAATTTCATTATAGGTAATACAGGGTTTGGAAATGCCCTTTCTTGAAAGTTGGAACGTGTACACAGAAACGCTCTTTTTTCGAATTACTAATTTGGCAGTTGTGTCCAGGACTTTAATTGGAGCTTATTTCTAAAATTTTATCGTTATCGGACTATTTTCGTGGTTCCCTCTTAACATGGGAATTGAATTTTTTGTTCGATTTTTCAATTTTTTTTTACACAAAATGTCTTAGAAAGAGACACTCTTTTCATAAGTCAAATCACATTTGAGAACAGACAAAAAAATTTAATCACTTTTCAGGTTTTCCCCCATTTTGCTTTTGTTTTTTAAATTTTTGATGGCATATTTGAAATTACCGCCATCAATAAATAGGATTTAGTGTCCATCTTCTTTTTGTTCGGTCACACAGAACCCACTAAGCGACGTAGAAAGTTGTCCAAAAATGACCTTCTCCACCCTGTAACCCGGCTATGCTTCGTCTGGCTCACTAACGAATTTCGTAAAAAATGTTCCATTTGATCTCAGCTACCCACCATATTCAGGGGTCCCATTTATAGCCAAACACCCTGTATAATACTTCCGTTTTTATTAGCGTTTCCAAAAAGGGGCATTTCCGAGCCGCACTCTGTACATCTAAAAACAGAAATTCTACATGTGCGGGTGGCCACTTGGCTAATTTGTAGTCGTAGTGACAACTCACACTTAGTGGAATATGGTCCACTATCAGTTTCACTGTGTAGTGTGAATGCTCCTTTACGCTCTAAGCAGACGAGAGGTCTTAAATATATAATTACCCACTCGTACTGTTTTTAATTCTTTCTCTATTTGCCCAATTTATCATCTTCAGTTTTGATTGCTTGTATTTCAGTTTGTTGTTGTCCTTGTGTGTGAATGTGATGGACTGGGTACTACTTCAAGTGAACTTGTTACGAGACCAAGTTAATGAAAACTTTCACTTTATTATCTTTGAGGACAATTCCAATACCCATTCTAATTATTCTTTCTTTTTCCTTAAAGGTCATTAACACTTATATGAACTAGTGGATCAAAATAATCAGATGTTCACGTTACTGTTGTAGTCATTTATAGAAAGAAAAAAATATCTTGATCAGAACCAAATTTTTCAAAAGCGAAAAGACTCTAACACCAGCCATAACATATCAAAAGTTTACGTTTCTACACCAAAAAAGATAAAAATCATTTAAAAAAAAAAAACAATATTTGCCCCCCCCCCTGGGCCCCCAAAAAATATACCTACAGCTAACTTCCTTCATGTCCTAAACATGTATAACAAATTTCGTCAAAATCGTATAAAAATTATGGTTTCTATCGCGAAACGAACATACATACTCATATGCAAGTGCATTTCGGGATGTATACCAAAGTTCACAAATAGAAATTTGAAAAAAAAAAAAAAAAAAAAAAAAAAAAAAAAAAAAAANAAAAAAAAAAAAAAAAAAAAAAAAAAAAAAAAAATCCGCGTTCTTTCTGGATTAGTCGCCATTTTTAAAACAGAAATTTGAAAATAATAATAATACCGCGTTCTTCGTTCAAATTTCTCCAAAAATGTTCAAATACCTATCTATTTCTTATAATTTTTTTGTTTGGGGATAGGTATTTATTTAAATATTTTAATTTTTATCGGATCGACTATTCGTTAGAAATTTAAAAAAAAAAAAAAAATGCCGCGTTTTAAGAAAACATTTTTTTCCTATTCTATTTAATGTTTTTCCAAATAAGCAATAGAGTCATAATCTTTTCCAATGTTAACTAGATGTATCAGAATAAAGGTCCAAAAAAGTAATTGTTGTTCGAAACTCGAGTTTTTATCTGTCATCATACTCATACATCTTAGAGGTTCTAATGTGACATGTATTTTCATCTATTTTCTTATCATTCCCATACCACTGTAGTCTAATTGACATGACAGGTTGTTTTCATCTATTTTCTTATCATGTCTATACCACTGTAGTCTCTTCTCTTGAATGTAATTGACATAATATGTTATTTTTATCTCATTTCTTATCATGTCTATAGTCTCTACTGTAGTCTCTTCTCTTAAATCTAATTGACATGACATGTTATTTTCATCTATTTTCTCATCATGTCTATACCAATGTAGTCTCTTCTCTTGAATCTAATTGACATGATATGTCATTTTTATCTCTCTTCTTATCATGGCCATACCACTGTATTTTCATCTCTTGAATCTAATTGACATGATATGTTATTTTTATCTCTCTTCTTATCATGGCCATACCACTGTATTTTCATCTCTTGAATCTAATTGACATGAAATGTTGTTTTTATCTCTTTTCTTATCATGTCCATATACCACTGTAGTTTCTTCTCTTGAATATAATTGAAATGAAAAATGTTGTTTTTATCTCTGTTCTTATCATGTCCATACCACTGTATTCTCCTCTCTTGAATCTAATTGACATAATATGTTGTTTTTATCTCTTTTCCCATCATGCCCATACCACTGTAGTTTCTTCTCAAGAATCTAATTGACATGAAATGTTGTTTTTATCTCTTTTCTTATCATGTCCATACCACTGTATTCTCCTATCTTGAATCTAATTGACATAATATGTTGTTTTTATCTCTTTTCCCATCATGCCCATACCACTGTAGTTTCTTCTCTTGAATCTAATTGACATGAAAAATGTTATTTTCATCTATTTTCTCATCATGTCTATACCACTGTAGTCTCTTCTCTTGAATCTAATTGACATGATATGTTATTTTTATCTCTCTTCTTATCATGGCCATACCACTGTATTTTCATCTCTTGAATCTAATTGACATGACATGTTGTTTTTATCTCTTTTCCTATCATGTCCATATCACTGTAGTCTCTTCTCTTGAATCTAATTGTCATGACATGTTGTTTTTATCTCTTTTCCTATCATGTCCATACCACTGTAGTCTCTTCTCTTGAATCTCTTTTCAAAACTTGCAATTCTATCTACACTTGGTAATTTAATTCCAGTTTTGCTTTTAGGTTTACAAAAACTTTGAAATGTGAAATCAATAATATTTGGGCCATTCAAAAAATTTTAGGTCATAAATTCAAAAAGTTTATTCACAAATTCAATAGAAAGGCATCAAATCGTGTTCCTAAATTGTTTACCAAATCAAAATGATTGAAACAACATATCTTCCTTTCCAAATTTAATTAACTTTCATTCTTTATATTTCTATTCATATCTATAATTAAGAGGGCGGAGCAGAAAGATATTTTTTAAATAATTTAGAAAAATGTTTACCTAATTTGTGTGTAGTGTTATGCTCCATCTTCATTTTCCAATATCGTCTATAATAATTTACATATTGATATTCATAAGCGGTTTTAGGGCGCGAGAACTGCTTGGTAAAAAATGGAAGTCACAATGAACAATCACTGTTGTAAATTGATAATTTTTCCATTCAATATCTTTTAATTAAATTATTTAACTTTATCTTGATTAAAATTGCCCTTTTCCGCCAAATCATAGAATTGTTATTAAAAAATAATAAAAAAACATTTATTAAAATTGTAAAATATTTGACAAAAAATCTATGTAGTATATTTTTTTTTATAGAAATTTCTCCAGATTAGACAGAACTTATAGGGAAAATTGATATATTTAATTGCACATTCCACGATTGAATTATTAGACATAATAATTCAATCAATTGTATCTTCAGCTATTGCTGGTTTGAGAAAGATAAATTAAAATAATTCAATCAGTTATTGTATCCTCAGCTATTGCTGGTTTCAGAAAGATAAATAAATTATTTTTGGTTTATATTTATTTTTGGTTTAAGAAAGGTAATTTAAAATAATTCAATCAATTATTGTATCCTCAGCTATTACTGGTTTCAGAAAGATAAATAAAATATTTTTGGTTTATATTTATTTTTGGTTTAAGAAAGGTAATTTAAAATAATTCAATTAATTGTATATTCAGCTATTGCTAGTTTCAGAAAGAGAAATAAAATAATTCAATCAATTGTATCTTCAGCTATTGCTGGTTTCAAGAAAGATAAATTAAAAAAATTCAATCATTTGTATCTTCATCTATTACTGGTTTCAGAAAGATAAATAAAATAATTCTGTCAACAATTGTATCTTCAGCTATTGCAGCTTTCAGAAAGTTAATTAAAATAATTCAATCCATAGTATCTTCAGCTATTGCTGGTTTCAGAAAGATAAATTAAAATAATTCAATCAATTATTGTATCCTCAGCTATTGCTGGTTTCAGAAAGAGAAATAAAATAATTCAATCAATTGTATCTTCAGCTATTGCTGATTTCAGAAAGATTCATTCAATAGTGGCATCATCGTATCCGATGGTAGCCAGATGTATGAGACAGCAGCTCTAGATAAGTTGTAGTACACTGCTTGTGTTTTTAATTGTCATCATACATCCGTTCTTGTAGGCTGATAATTGACATGTGCCCCCAGAACCATGATAATCACTGCAATATAATTACGTCAGTAACATAAAGAGTTATAAACATAATGATATTACAGAGTTGCTTTCTGCGTTATTTTACACCATCAGCTCAGGTGGACTCGGCCCGTGAGGATGTCACCCTCAAGTAACTTCTTACAATCTCAAGTATGATTTACTTTTCCTCATGGAAAGTTAGCAAGTCATATATGGATTGGAAGAAATTACGCCTTCGGTATTCAGAAAGATAAATAAAATAATTCAATCAATTGTATATTCAGCTATTGCTGGTTTCAGAAAGATAAATAAATTAATTCAATCAATTGTATCTTCAGCTATTGCTGGTTTCAGTAAGATAAATAAAATAATTCAATCAATTGTATATTCAGCTATTGCTGGTTGCAGAAAGATAAATAAATTAATTCAATCAATTGTATCTTCAGCTTTTGCAAGTTTCAGAAAGATGAAAATATCGTCAGTTTCATTCATATACAGACAAACACTAATACACTATCCGTCACACAGTTTCAGAATTCCTTACCCTACTCTCTAATCAGTTAACTGTAATTTATGAGGAACTCCGAGGACCAAAATACATTTACATTAAATAATTCGGTATGCGGTTTTTATTGCCTCCTATATAGGCTTGATGGAAACCTCAATCTTCAAATAAGATGGCAGATAGTCTCCAAAACTAATTAATATAGATACATAAAATGCATGCAATCATTGATGATCCTCACCGTGAGACCAAACTTTCAATGAGAAGAGAAATTAATAGTTTCGATATAAATTAAAAACTTTTTGTCGATGTCAATTAAAATAGAATTAATAGCTTCACAGGCAAAGTGCAATGTGATATATGGAGTCATGCAGATTAACTTTAAGAATGAATTAAAACAAAACAATTTCCAAAAACACTATTTATAATTATTTATTTATGAAGAAACTAGTTTCGAATCGTTCGATTCCTCATCAGTCTAGTCGAGTCGAAGGATGGAGGTTGACTCAATGTATAGAGGTAACTTCCATTCTTTGACTCGGACTGGACTGATGATGAATCAAATGATTCGAAACTAGTTTCTACATAAATAATTATAAACAGTGTTTTTGGTAAGTGTTTTGTTTTAATTTATTTTAAAAGTTAATAATTTTTAACATTTATAAGAACATGTTATTTAAAGATTTAGTCATGCAGGTGGACAACAAAGATTCTTGTATCTACGTCACTGTTTGGTTTTATTCTTCGACACATGAATGTATTGGACATTAAGGATGTACTCCCAGCTGTTAAACCATGATTACTGCGGAATTATTCATTCAATATTGGTATCATCGTGTCCCGATGGTTGCCAGATGTATGAGACTGTAGTTCTAGATAAGTTTTAGTCTACTGCCAAAGTTTCTAATAATTGACATTACACATCTTTTTGTGGAGTCTGAAAATTGACATTCGTCCCCTGAACCATGGCAATCACTGCAATATAATTATGTCACTTACACAAGAGTTATAAACGTAATGATATTATAGAATTTCCTTTTGTGCCCGGAAACTTTTGGGTTCAATCGAAGTTACTGTTGGCGTTTTCCAGTTTTAAGCGGATTTCATTAAACATGTCTAAAAAGAGAATGTTAAGCGCTGGAGACTTGAAATTTAATATGTATGTCAAATTTCGAAACTAATTACGCCCCAATTTTTTTTTTTTGGTGGGGGCGGTATTTTTTTAGCCAGTAAAATAATAAGTCCATGTGTCAAATGGGCAGAGTTTTTTTAAACTAAAATGAATCTATAGAAAACAGCACAAACGACGTCGCAGTCTTAATTCTTCTGAAAATGAGAAGGGCAAAATTTCGTTAGTGGACAACAAAAATTGAAATAAAAGTATTTGTTAATTCCTCAGACATGCTGGCTGTGACAACGTAAACTTCCTGTGGTAAAGCCCAAGCCACTTCGTGCCACTTTGTTAGAAATCAACCTGTCAAGATTGGCCAAGATAATCCCATCAGCTCTGTCTAACTGAGTTAGTCCGTTGGCGTGGTGATAAGCTAATTCAAACTTGTTTATGTTGGTACCTATGTTGGTTGATCTTACTAATAATAGGATTAAACGCATCAGAGATATTCCACAGAGCAAAATACAGTCATTTTAACTTAAACTTGAATTAAGTGAAATTAAAAAGAGTAAAACCAATGCACTGTCAAATAATGGGGTAGATTGAACTAGTGCCGTTTGACCAAAAAATCTGGTGTGAACATCACACGTACAATACATAAAATTGAGATAGTAAAAAAAAAATACTCTGGCTCTTACCGTTCACTTTTTAGGCAGGATTAATTCAAACCGCTAAAAAGTGGTAAAAAATCGCCAACAGTAACTTCGATTTCAATTAAAAGCTTCGTGGTTCGTTTCGGACATAACTTTTTGTACATATAAATTTCAAGTCCCCATAGCACTTACTGTTCTTAAGATATCTTGTTCACAAACGGACACACACACGGAACAATGGCTGAAACTCGAGATTTGAGTTCTGGGAAGTACAAAACGTGTTTTGGCATTGAAAACTCGACATCGAAAATGTAAGCCCAATAATTTCCGTTTTATAGGATAAGGAAAGTAAAAAAAAAATGAGAACAGATATTGTTTCTGGCACGTTGAATATACCAGTTCCAATTAGATCACTGAAAGAAACTTTAGCGAAGTTTTACGTAGTTGTTAACTTTTAAATAAATAAAAACAATACACTTACCAAAAACACTATTTATATATTGCAGTGATTTGAGTCAACTTCCATCTTTAGACTCGACTAGACTGATGATGAATCGAATGATTCGAAACTAGTTTCTTTATAAATAATTATAAATAGTGTTTTTTGTGTTTTGTTTTTATTTATTTAAAAGTTAATATTTTTAACACTTATAATTAAACATGTTATTCAAAGATTTACGTAGTAGACCATGTAGGCCCGCTCCCTCGTGATTTTTGCCAATTTGAAGCCCAACTCAAGCTGGGTTGGGTCAATGTGGGTAGTTAGTTTGTAAGTTTCCAGCGAATGGAGGGTAAAAAACCCAGCCTCAAATTACCACTAAATGTTCTGAAGGAATAAAAATGAAAGTGAAATGATTTTTTAATATTGGAATTCCTATTTCAAAATCAGAACAACTGAGTATGCAGTGATCAAGAACGTAATTTTCTAATCCAGGATCTTTGGTTCTGCACCATGTGGTTTTTTGTAATTTGTCTACCGCTAGAGTATTTTAAAATTAAAACAACCGAAGGTGCAATGCTCATTGGTTGAATTTCTAATGAAGAGTACGAATTTAGGGGAAAATTTCATAATACATATAATGTTGACGGTTGTTTTATATCAGTTGTTTTTTAATTATTGTGAGACGTAGATATCTTTTGGGCTGGGGGAATATTGCTACTTTTGACGTCTTTTTAACATGAAGTGTTTTTTGGGGGATTGAATACAAATTGAAGAGAATTCTTGACTTCATGATCTTAAATATTTTGAATGGCCCAACCACTAATAATTTCCATGTTTGTAAACCTGACAGCAATACTTTTAGTAAATTAACAAGTTAGTGTAAAAGCTTATTTTTGTACGGGGCAAATAACAATTGTATTGCTGACGTAATTATATTGCAGTGATTGTCATGATGTTGGGGACCCATGTCAATTATCAGCCTTCAAGAGCAGATGTATGATGACAATTAAAATTTTAACAATAGACTACAAGTTATCTAGAGCTGCTGTCCCATCATCTGGCTACCATTGGACACGATGATGCCACTTTTGAAGTTAAAATAAATATTCCTTAAACAAGGGAATCTTGAAATGAATGAATGTATAGAGGTATTAAATTAACGTTGAGGTGAATTTTTTCCATTCATTCTTAAATTAGAAGTCTGAATACGATGATGTTTTTCAAAGATTGAAGAAGACGTAAAATTTCGATATTTTTCACTTCCAAGCGAGGAAATAGAATTGTTATTCTTTCAATTCAAAGTGGTTTTAGTAAACTCTTCAGTTCGATTTTAGAACACTGATACATAACTTTGACACAGATCTTACAACCACAAACAATATTTCAGAGCATTAAGTTCTTTATCTCTTGAACTAAATTTTAAAATTTAAGAAGTCATTTGTCTTGAAAATAAACTGCTAGACTACAATAAGAAATACGTAACTAATTCTGCGAGTGTTTCAAGTTCAGATCGAGCGACAAGCAAGGTGTTCAGCTGTCTTCTTTGAATTTCTTTTTATGTCTTGAGGTACTGCATAAATAATTATCATTTCTCTCAAACATAATTAAACAATTGAGAACAATGTATATTATTAAATGCACTTGAAATGCACAATTCTCACTTTGCAAAAATAAAGCATTTATTTGGGTGAATGCGGTTTAGGGTTTACGTGAATTTCCATAACCAACGAACGAGCGGTAGCGTCAATATATTTTCTGTAACATTGTCAACCTTTGTAATCCCTGACTCATCCTTTCTTATTATAGCAAATTTCTCCTACTTTTGCTTTATTTGTACTAAATAGTACTACAGATCTTGGTGGCCTTTAGATTCCTCCATACACTTCTGTTGTGTATATAGTTTTTCCCCTTCTATTCACTCAACAAATATTAAAATTTTCCATAAAGTCATCCGTCCATATGAGTCGTTTCTTTCCTGTCTTTGATTTATTAATTATCAACTAATTTCCCTCGGAATGAACGTATTTAACAGTCATCTTGGCCAGTACTTTCGGGTAAACATCCCTGGAAAACATTGTTAGGTCATTGATTGCTTAAAGTCGGATTGTAATACTTGGTCTGAAAAGTAAGAAATGACTTTGGGATATTTTGATTGCATTATATATACCAACCAAACGGACCTGGACCTGGAGGTAAGCAAATTGCAGAGGTGAAGTCGGTGCCCCTTTTTTATGTGTTTGGTATATCTTGAAAATGTCTGGTCATAGGGGCGAAGATATCCATAGTAAACTTGGATCTCTTTAAATTTACAACAAGCTTAGTTCTATTATTTTTTCTATAGTCCCAATCGCTTCCGAGATATTTGGATTATTATTATTTTATTTTTTTTCGTGACGATTCCAAAGGTTCATTATTGAAAATAATAAACCAAAATTGTTCCATATTTTTCATTAAACCTAGATAGTTGTCGCTGCTACTAGGGACCTATCTACTGCTGCTATATATAATGTCTCGTCTTCAGACGATTTTCGCCTTTTCATCTGTCATCTATCTTCACTCGCTTTGAAAGACCTGTGGTTTAAAATTCCTTCTATTAATAAACTCAAATCTATAAAGCCTGATATTGGTAAATGGGATTATTGTTTTCGTTCTTCTCGTTACGAACAGGTCGTTTTGTGTAGAATAATAATAGGTCACACGAGACTTACCCATTCATTCATCCCTACTAGATCTGACCCACCCGTCTATGCATGTGGTCTTACTCTCTCAGTAAACCACATCCTGCTCTGAACTATCTCATTCGCCACAAGATCCTCTTTATCACCTGCTCCATCTTTGTCCGATGATAGTGCGTCAAACGACTTACTATTAAAGTACTATGAAAAAATCTAAAGAGGGTGCATCAGCGCGAACGACCGTCTTTTGGATGCATTTAAAGCGCTTAATCCGAAAAAAAACGTTCTAGAGAATCAATTAATAAAATATTTATTTTTAAATTTAGGTATAGTTGAACTAGATAAAATTGAATATCTATCATTCAAAACATCACAGGGATGGTTCAAGACTGTACTTGATATTCACTCTTTTCATTATCTCCCTTCTTCCCATTTATAGATGTATGATTAATTAAAATGGTAGATACAGATTGATATGAGTTTATCGAAAAGATTTTGATGGCCCTTAGCTGGTACTGTGATGGTATGCGTTCCAGGTCGTCCTGGTGCGTAGAACCGACCATCGTAAGGACGTCGGTCTTAGAGAGGATAAACAATCTTAGTTTGGCCTCCTGAATGGATACTCAGATGATGCCAAAAAATACTGTATATGTTTGAATTGATCCAACATTTACAAACACACACCTCCCCGTGTCTCAACCACATATTTCGGATTGGTGCCAGCCAATTCATCACCTCGTTCGTCATTCTCATTTGAGGAAACATGAAACTGTTATTTATGTTCAAGAACATTGTGGATAATTTGTTTAATAACTTCACATTCCCAAAGAGGAAGAAGAGGTATCAGCGGACAACACTAATTACTATTCTCATGTTAACATACTTATGAACAAAATATAAGACGGAATTGTCACAGTAACTACCTTCCTAATTGTCGATGACTTTTAGGAGATAGAAGAAGTCATGCGTTGAATTTGTTGATGGCTGTTCTAGGAATCAGGAAGAGAGTTTCGTTGACTTAGGTTAGGAATGAATGATAGATTGACATGTCTTGCTGGGCTGAAGGACAGTAGGGCAGACGTCTTTTAGACATCATGCAGTAACTTGGAGATTCGTTGAAAACCGGAAGAGAGAATTGTTGAGTGAGGTTTGGAATTTAGGATACAATATACAATGATTCTTGGTGAATCAAAGGACTCTGGATTCTAGGGCAAGGCTTTGCAAATGATTTTAAGCACATTGCTTCTTGAGATAGGTTAGGAATTAAGGATACAATGATATGTCTTTTTTTACACATCCCACCAGGTTAGTAGGCAAACACTTACGGCGAAACTCAAAATTGGTATTTACCAAAAATAAATATAATACCTAAATCAATACAAAAATGAATGGTATTTTATGTATTACGATTAATATGTATACCTAGGAACTTTTTTAATTTAATTTTTTTTATTACTTCCTACCAAATTTGGTTTTAAAAAGATTTTAATTTTCGTATGCCTACAGCCAGAATTTTTGTTTTAGGTACAAAATACACATATAGGTATTCAAGAATAAATTAAAGAGGAAAATTCTTTAATCCTTCTGCGTATAGACTTTCTACCCCAATCCATTTTAAAACTAATTTATTAAATTTTATTTATTACAGGACTTCAAGAAAGCAATAAACAATAAAATGAAGCATTCTTTCAAATTCATAATTTAAAAACATAAAATTATCTCAAAAAAGATTTATTTAACAACTCAATCTGCAATGAAAAGACGATCAATAATATTATGAAGAAAAAGAAAAGAAAAAAGAAAATAATAAAAAATGAAAAATCGATATATTTTAATTTTTTTATTGATAATTTTAATTCAACAAAAAATAAAATGTGATAGTTATTTAAACGAAATAAATGAAAAGAATGAAGAAAGTATTAGGAATATATTAAATAATCAAAATGAACCTTTTATTTTTAATAATAAAGGAATAAAGATTAATGTATTACCATATAATGTATTTGATAAAATAGGAGAAAATGAAAGATCCAACCATGAGATTATGAATCTAAATGAAAATCTCGGAGGGAATGAAAGCAATAAGATATTAAACTCAAAACAAAATAGAGATGAAAAAATTGTTTTTGATGCAATGAATAAAAAAATATCTGCAAAATTAATTGCTAACAATGACAACAACATTGATAACCAATCTAATCCTGATATATTTGCTCAAAATAATGATAGTAATAATAAAATACCAACAAGAACGAAATTTTTTTCTAAATATAAACCTATTGATAACATTGTAAATATAGAAAATATTAGTATGAGTTATAAAGAAATAACTAATGTACCTGAGAGAATAGAAACTAGTAATAATGAATTCAATAAAACTCATTTAGAACCCATATTAAAAAATGAAAGAGATGAAAATTTCGTTGAACCATATTTAAATTTTGAAAATAACTCTAGGTTACTCAAGGAACCACTTGCAGACCTGGAGGATGAGTCTAAAACTATTAAAACTCTACTTAAGTCATTGGATATAACAAGTAACAATAATTATACTGTTTTTCCTGGTGTAACTATTCAACCTAACGATGGTAATCATGATCTTGATGATTTATGTGATGACAATGTAGAAAGGGGTGACGACATTCTTTCAAATTCCATTCAATCGTTCATTAAAAATCATACTGTAAATGTAGATTTGTATAAATTGTATGAAAGAATTACACATGTTGGAAAACCCACAGAGACAGGTAACAAAAAGTGATATATCCTATTTTGAGAGGGCATATCTATTCCCTTGGTTGTTGTTGTTTATATTGTAGATTTTTTTGGTATTCCTCTGAAAACCAATATTTTCACATCCACATTTGAAATAACCGTTGAAATAGGTTGATATGAGGTAACCGAAAATTTGTGATGATGTTCGTTTCAAGTCGTCCTGGAGCGTTTTAATTACTTGCGTGAGGACATTTCCCCATCAAAAGGAAAAGTACATTATTCATAATAATAAAAATGATATTTTTGTGTTTTTTTTTTTTTTTTTTTTTATTTTTTTTATTTTTTTTAGTTCTTTTTTGATATCTCTTTCTTGAGTCTTTTTTTTCAAATATCCACACACTTGTTAGTTTTAGAAAACTAAATAAGTGCAATACTTGACATTAATTAAAACTATATTGTCATATGAAATATGTCTGGTTGGACCTCAAGCTTGTTATATTTGTCCATGACCATTACCATCGGAGATATGTAGAGATATAATCTCCTCTATGTGGCACCATTTAACGTTGTTCTGGGGTCCCTTCATAGGTTCTCTTTTTTGGCACCTTAAGGGCCACATTTTCGAGTAAATATGAACTGTGGATGTTGTTATGTAGAATTTTGAGAAGGAATGATTTTTTTTCCAATGTACCATGGAGGTTAAAATGAGATTTTTTCTTTACCAGATCAACACCATGTGCTTATTTTTTTTTGTTTTTCTTTTGTTTTTTTTATATCCAAGCTAATTGTCAAATACCTATATTACTAGTTGTTTTCCCGTGCTTCGCTACGGTTACAAAATTCAACAACTCAATTTTAGATTTTTGGTGGAACCGACCCCCAGAGTGAACACTTATAAAACACG
The DNA here is from genome assembly GCA_012654025.1 of Pachypsylla venusta. NCBI lineage: Eukaryota > Metazoa > Arthropoda > Insecta > Hemiptera > Aphalaridae > Pachypsylla > Pachypsylla venusta. Next base: position 9,664,992 of record CM022884.1, on the reverse strand, counting down.
TTTGCGTTTTATAAGTATAGATTTACCTATGGTAATGGTGGCATAGCCCCTTCTACTGATAGCTCTTGGAAAAATCAGCTTTCTGGAGCGCGGGCAAATTTTGTCCCCCTTGGTCTTACTTGGTACAAAAAATTTAAAAACTAAATGTACACTTTTTGTTTTCCACCTCATTGTATGCCTGGAAACATAAATTGATAAAGCCATGTTGCCTTTTAAAATGTACTCTTTCGAGTTTTTTGGCCATATTGATAAAAAAAAGTAGAATTGACTACTAAAAAACCTAGCAAATCCATAATATCTTGTATAGAAGTCACAGACTCAGACTTGGGGGTCAGTTGGGCAAATCAAATGATAGATAATGGTTTCATTTGTTTCTTTTCTTAATTTTTCTTATATTTTTGAGTTCTAAATGAAAATAAATAAGTAAAGAAATAAGGTTAGTTATCCTACAATCAGTCGGCAAACTCATGTTAAATGTGATTTTTGAAGATCAAGTTTTTTCTCTTTTTTTCCTACTTTATCTTGTTGTTTCAAGTCCAAACTTATAAATGAAGAGTGTAATTTCATTTTATTTACTTTGAAAGATAATTATCAACAGTTTTTCTTATTTAAACTGGTTTTATACCCCCCCCCCTGGTCTTACTTGTGACAAAAAATACCTTGGTCATTCTAGGGTTTGGCACAATATATTTGATGTATATTTATTGAATTTGGTACATATTTGTGTCCCTATCACACTATTGATGAGACTTTCAAACAGACTTATTTACTTCCAAAATTTGTTGTGTTTTATACCATAGCAACCAAATTAATAAATATAATTTTAATATTTTCTAATTTACCAATACGATTTCAAATCCAAAGTTAATACATTTTTTCTTCTATTGTGTTTTTTTTTGATAATTGATGACATGGGTGTCTAATACAGGACGCCTCAAGAAATATTTTTTAAATGTAAGATTAATTAAATAGTTTTCTAAAGCGATCAAACATGACAAACGTGTTTGACACTCTATCAGATTCTTTATACAAATTTTGGTCACTTTTATGTTTTATATCAAAGCAATCAAATAGCGAATTAAATCAAATATATTTGCCCATCACACTGTTTGGTACTGTTTGAAGTCGAAAAAAATGACAAAATTTGGAATCATGATACATAGTGTGATACAAACTTTTCACAAAAATATTTTACCAGGCGTTCACAAAGAAAAATTATGAAAAATTATAATTTTGATTTCAATTGAGATTTAATTAATAACTGAAAGAGGTCTACAATTGTTGATTAGAATTTTTTTCTCTTCTGATTTCAGCTCGGTTTGCATTTAGTAAGAATTCATTTCTGACTGGCTTTAGTTTAGGATTTCTAGCATTTGCTTTGAAGAAACTACTTTTACCTTTCTTTATTGGAATTCAAATTGTCAAATCAATTTTGATTGCCATGTTTTTACCAAGTATACTTGGATCTGTTGGAAAGATTGTAGGAAAAGGTGAGTTTTTTGAGTGAAGATATTTATTATAGGTGCTGCGATAAGAGGACTCCGTTATTTTGTCACCGTCAGCAACACAAAAAGTCCCCAAAAAATGGGATTTACTCAAATTTTATTAAAATCGGTCAAGACTAGGTGGCACAAGTGTCCATCCCAGTGGACGGCGTGACGGACAAACTTTTTCGTGACGATTTTATTAAAATCGGTCAAGACTAGGTGGCACAAGTGTCCATCCCAGTGGACGGCGTGACGGACAAACTTTTTTGAAACGTTTTCGTGACGATTCTAAAGGTTCATTAATAAAACCAAAAAAATATGGGATGTTTTAAATGCGATAAATATAAATATGGGCCACCCTTCATTTCGATTTTCAGTTCATGAAGGACATAACTAGGAAAAAGCTAGGCCAGGGCAAACGGGACGGCTTTTCCGGGTGTTAGGATGAATATAAATATGGGTCACCCTTCATTTAGGTTTTCAATTCATGAAGAACATAACTAGGAAAAAACTAGGGCCGGGGCAAACGGGCGTGAGGATTTTGAGGCGCCTAAATAGGTGGCCCTTATGTTGACTAGATCAGATACGTCCCTGGCCTCGCAGCAGCCTTTGTAAGAAATATACTAATTTTATAATGACTTTCCACAGGAGTATCGAATTTTGCACAATCTTCTAGCTCCTCAGTTGGAGGTGGTGGTTTCAATAATCACGGAGCTTCTGGTGTCGGTGGAGGAGGAGGAGGAGACCAAATACAAGATTTTGAATTTAAAGATACCTCTGGTGATACTTCTGGAGCAGAAAGTGTTGGAGGAAATGGAATATGGACATTGCCTCCTAATAATATCAATTCTATTGGTTCAAACGGCAACACAAACTATCTCTTGGAGAATTTAAATCAAAATAAAATGAATAGCATCCACAGGTAAGTGAAAGTCCGAAATCAAGGGTAATTAGGTGGCCTTTACAACCTTCATTTACGACATAGTTTGCACAAAACTGTTCAACCGTTTTCGAGTTACGGCCCATTTGCCGTTTTTTGTAAGGGAAAAAATAGACTATCTACTATTACCAAGGGAACGGGCATGCCTCCCTTGCTAACTTTTTAAGCGTAAACAACTAGTAGATAGTAGAACACAATTTTGAAAAGTTCAGATACCTATTCATATTATGACAAATAAGAATATCATACCAAATAAAATAAATATTACTTTCAACTTGGCTTACTAACTGGTTGTGTACCTGACGAGGTTTCTCTTTCATATATCTATCGGTAAACTTGTCTTCAACACGTTGCCTGCTCATGTGGGATATGCTACGAGTATATTTCCTGGAGCAGCTCCGACATCTTCTTCTTCAATTTCACCCTTTCTCAATTCTACATATTTGGGGTCGGTATCGCTTTCCTTAATTATACCATGCTACAACCTTTTGTTCGGTGCGTACGAGTACTCTTTAGCTGTAACCCTTTCCTGGCACTATAACGCTATCCATAGAAACTGCGTGGAAATTCTTTGCTGATTATTTCTCATCATTGGTTTGAAGCAAATTTTTTTTAAAAACCTGCATGCCATTCCTAACACCAAAACTTCTGTATTTAAACAAGCTTAAGACCGACACCTAATGAAGCTGGCTTGCCCTCCTCGATCCTCGATGGCTACATTCATCTCCGACATCTTCTGGTTTTCCAATATTACAGTCTAGGACTGAAATTTCGCATTGTTTTTTAAATACGAACCCCCATATGGTGATACATTTTCAGAAAGACAATAAAATTAGAAGTACCTACCTACTTTGGAGAAAAAAAAAATCACACGTCTAGCGTGTTTGGATTCAAAATGGCGGCCATTTGAAATTTGAAGACGTGACTTCCAAGAGCGTCTAAAACTAGGCGAATTATATGCAATGGGATATTGAATAATTGCATAGTACACCAATGTCGAGGAACCTCGACACCAATGTCGCCCCCGAAAAAAAAAAAATATGTCTAAAAAACAGGTTCCTCTACAGTAGTGTCCTATGGAATTACTCAATATCCCATTGCAAATAATTCGCCTAGTTTTAGACACTCGTGGAAGTCATGTATTGAAATTTCAAATGGCCGCCATTTTGAAAGCAAACACGCTAGACGTGTGAAATTGTTTGCAAAGTGCTTCTAATTTTATTGTCTTTCTCAAAATGTATCACATGAGAGTTCATCTTTAAAAAACAAAAGTTGGACCCCCGGGAACCGACATGGTACCCGCCCCTGAAAAATTGACCACATGCAAAATTTCAAAATTCCACATAATTCCGTTCAAAAGATATTCAGGTGGTCTCGGACTTTTGGGACACGCAGTATAGGAAAGTATTAATATCAACTAAACAACAACACCAATCAACTAAACAACAACCACAACAAAAAAAAGAGAGAAAAAAACAAAAAAAAACACGATTATCGTAAACCACATTTCGATCATTATTTTCTCTTTTTTGAGCCTTCCACAAAAGCGCTTCGCACGATTGATATATGAATTCGGTGTAAAATTAAAATACAACTTTTGTTGTATTTTAATTTTACATATGCGGTATTGAGGCTCTTTTTAGGAAATATAAACCTAAAAAAGAATATAAAATTTAATCTTTTTTCAAAAACGGCGGGGTCTTTAGGAGCGCTCTTAAACATCCTACAAGAAAAATATGTAAATTGAAATCCGCATTTTTCAATAAACCATTTTCGAGTTATTTGCACAGATGCAAATTTGGCGCGAAAATGGTAACAAAAAAACGCAAAAGAGTTGGGAGGTCGAAAATTTGGATTTTTAAAGAGGAGATTTATGCATACAAACATATATAAAAATCAAAATTGCCTATTTTTTGTATCTATAAAATCTCTGGCCCATCAATAGAGAACTGTCGGTAGGCCTCGTTAAAAAATCGTTATTTTAAACATACGCTCTTCCCAAGAATAAACACAATGCCAACACCAATATAAGCATTGCTAAGACAGGAACAACATCTTCAGCAACAATATCACAAAAAAACATAACAACTTCAATAACAGCAATAACAATGACGCGAAGAAGAAAGTCAATAATTTTTCCAATTGATTTGAAAACAACATTTAAACTGATCATTATTTTAATATAAAAGAACAACTCCATCCAGACCATAACAAAGAAACATCTGATCTACCCATGTATTACCTACTACTGGCTACTATAGAAAATAAACTAATTATAGAGATTGTCAATGAACGTGAAGTCGTGAAACTATGCATGCAATCTGCAAATAGGTTGAACAACAAATAAACCAACCAACAAACATTTGTACATGACATTATGCCATTGGAAAAATGATTGCAATTCAATTAGATGGTACTTCTGTAATACTGTGTGTTCCATCAATCAGTAGTGGTATTATTGTATTCGATGGTAGCTGTGCAATGTACAAATAGGTTGAACAACTAATAAACCAACCAACAAACATTTGTACATGACATTATGCCATTGGAAAAATGATTACAATTCCATTAGATGGTACTTCTCTAATACTGAGTGTTCATATATCAAGACAGAGAATAGGCCTGGCAATACAGAGGGGAAACGCTGTATCAGTATTGAACGCACTGGGAAAGGAAGAAGATAAATTAAATGAAATTTATAACGTTATCAAATAAAAATTACTGGAGTAATATGAATAACTTTTTTTTCTCAAACTATTGACTTTATCCCATCATCTACCCATCCCATTATGAAATATTCGACAAAAGTCACTTCACATATTTTTCGTGGGGCTCCAGAGAGACCTGAAAAGTGCACTTTGTGACGTGAAGTAATATATCACTTGTGTAACGCTCATTGTATTTGACTTGGTGGGCGAAGCGCTACCGCGCTCCTCAATAGTCATAAGATAAGTATGCGGCTAAAAACATCGAGGCGATTATCAAAGGCCTTGGTAAAAATCTTTTTGACGGAAACAATTTCTAAATGTTTAGCCAGTAATGTAGGGTTGGATGAAGTATGGGGTTTAGGTTTTTGTATAGTGTTCTAGGCTTTCTAATTGGTAACATGTCTATCATCAACGTGAGCTCTGTCTCCTCCTCCTTATCATCATAGGTTATCAGTCGTGTGGTTGGTTTGAAACAACTCGCCATGAGTTGTTGATGTTACTTGAGAATTCTTACGAATAATGCAGTAGCTCCTCCTTGCTTTCTGCATGGGTAATGGAAAAGATATCGTTTCCGACCCTTCCTTCAGTCGCCTTTTACGACTGGCACTGACTTGTTTTTTTTAAGTTCCCCTACCCACAGGGGACTTTGTCTCACAATAGTTTAACAATAAACCCTGAAACTTAAAATTTATAGAGTTATTTCATTCGATAAACATTTTTTGATCCAGAACCACCTATAAAATAATACCAGTCAACGTTGGAATCGATGCTATACTATCTAAAAACTTATTGAACGAAGAAGAAATATATTTATCTAAAATGCATCATGCTCTTTGAGAAGAATGAAAGTGAGCAGTCTATGCCCCGGCAACCTGAAATGAAAGAGAAAACAAAGACCAGTTATAAAATTAAACTTCTCACTATTTCTTATATTTTGACCTTGTTTCTGTTCTTAACCAAGGTTGGATTTATCAATTATTGTCTGGTCACTTTAGAATTGGTTTCCACGTCTCCGTCGCGTCGTGTGGAATAATGTCTCTGTTAAGAATGTGCAGATGATTAACCTCAGCATTGGCTACAACTGAATCTATAATCTTATTGATAGAGTTATTGATTGTTTTTATTCCACATAGAGTTCTTGTTAATATTGTCATTGGCTACCACAGAATCTACAATCTCATTGATAGAGTTATTGATTGTTTTTATTACGTGACGAATTTGACATTGAGTTATGGAAAATCTCAATCCAAACCTTGTCATTGGCTAAGACAGGATCTATAATCTTATTGATAGAGTTATTGATTGTTTTTATTACGTGACGGATTTGACATTGAGTTCTGGAAAATCTCAATCCAAACCTTGTCATTCGCTGCTATAGGATCTACAATCTTATTGATAGAGTTATTGATTGTTTTTATTATACGTGACGAATTTGACATAAATTTCTGGAAAATCTCAATCCAAACCTTGTCATTCGCTGCTATAGGATCTACAATCTAATTGATAGAGTTCTGGAAAACCTCAATCCAAACCTTGACTTTGGCTACTACAGAATCTATAATCTCATTGGTAGAGTTCTATTTGAACGATGAACTTATATGGCAAAACAGTTCACTTCAGTGAATTTTAAGAACGAATCATTAAAGTGAAATGTTCTTATCCATCCCTTGTTTTTTTACCGATATTTTTTTCCCACTTGAACTTTCAATTTTAGGCTCCGTTTCGCGTTCTTGAACTCATTTTTTTTTTTTTTTTTTTTTTTTTTTTTTTTTTTTTTTTTTTTTTTTTTTTNTTTTTTTTTTTTTTTTTTTTTTTGCACGCCTCACTTATTGTAGACCAAGGTTATCAAGCAAGGGGAGTTGTATGATCATTGACAGGCTTATCATTAAACTCTCCCAACTGAGTTGGTACCAATCTATTAAATCGATTAACAAGCTGTAACGAATGTGTTCCAAACAAAGACTATCATATTTTGATAATATAATTTAAAGGAAACATTGGAAAGTTTCCAAATATGACTTGTCAGAATTGATGAGGCCAAACCATATTTGGTGAATCAACCAATAAGAATCATCATGCCGACTATTCAACACCAGAACAGCACTGGAAGTATTCATTCGTTTGTTCACTAGGAATCGGTTTACCGGTAGCGAACCACAACATATCGATTTTGTTTTTGCCAATTAATTATTAGCGTTGACCGCTTTAGATAAAATGCGTTTCGCAGACGTGTAAAAAAACGTCACTCAAAGCCCTAGAATCTTGTTCCGATTACCCCCCCCCCCCNNTCCCCCCCCCCCCCAAATTTGATGTTGTACGTTTCAAAATACGTAGAATCCAAAAATCGAATAAAAAAGATCCAATTTTCGCCCTACTCCATGATGGGCACTTTTAAAATTTAGCGTTAGCCGATTTGGATGAAATTTGGTATATAGGTTTCCTTTGTGATCTAATTCTGCCTCAAAATATTATATAACTTTGGTGCTTTTTAACGGAAACATTTTGTCACCATCGGTCATATATATAGGGTTCCATAATATGTGACTGACGGTGACGAAAAGTTGTGGGACGCAATTAGACTCCAAATGGGATCCACATACCAAATTTCATTAAGATCGGTCAGCCCTAAGTGGCAATAGTGATCATCACGGCGAACGGTGTATACAGAGGGTATACCGTCACGGCGCGCGGCGGACAAACTGATTTTTTTATTCGATTTTTGTATTCTATATACGTTTCATCGTAAAATATCACATTTTGACGGGCGGTGGGATATTTTTTTTTTAGCCAGTAAAATAATAAACCCATGCGTCACATTGGCAGATTTTTTTTATACATAAAAAGAATGGCTATATTGTCCCCTGTGGATAGAGGGACTTAAAAAGAATACTACTAGGCACCCAAGTACTTGCCAGTCGTAAAAGGCTACTAAAGAAAGGTTCGGAAGCGATATCTTTTCCATTAACCATGCAGAAAGCAAGAAGATGGAACTGCATTATCCGTAAGGATTCTCAAGTATCAACCACTCATGGCGAGTTGTTGTTAACCTATGATGATATTTTATACATAAATAGAATGACTGATACTTCAATATGACTCTTTTAGAATCTAACAATTGTTGTTCTGTCTTTGCTTCCAGATACCACTCAAAATACAACGCTGCAGCAGACTATGCCAAGTTTGGGGCAAATACTGGCAGTTACTATTTCAAAGATAAACCGATAAACAATGACTTCAAAGTAAGTTTTACCAACTGAACAACGCACCACATAGGTCTATGCTTTGCCAAAATGCCATCGATTGTTCATGAAGCTGTGCTTCTTTCAAAATATCTTTTGACTGATTAGATCAATACTTAATTCGCTGAGCAATCTACAAATCCATCATCCACAGCACTTCTTCTTTTAAAATACAACGGTTCTGCCCAATTCTATTAGAGATGTGAGTTATGAATCTTTTGACTGATTAGATCAATACTTAATTCGCTGAGCAATCTACAAATCCATCATCCACAGCACTTTTTCTTTCAAAATACAACGGTTCTGCCCCTTTCTAGTAGAGATGTGAGTTATGAATCTTCTGACTGATTAGATCATTAATTCGCCGAGCAATCTACAAACCCATCATCCACAGCAATTCATCTTACTCCCCTTGTAATACATTGTCCTCTAACACATCAGGAAATTGATTTGTGTAGATGCTAGTAGCCAGCTCCCATGGCTCAGTGATCACTGCACTAGTCTTGCAATCGGGAGACCCAGATACGAATCCTGGAGAGGACAAATTTGTCACCGTGGTTTGGATGTTTTCGGGGCCCACTCTGCCTCGTGAGGACAATGAGTAGCTATGGAGATAAATGTGCATAGTGACCCGGTGCCAGCATTGTAGGTAAAATAGAAAAAATCAAAGGAATTCGATAATGATTGATATTGGGAAAATCCAACAATGCTGCAGTGAGCAACAAAATTGTGGTATAATAACACAATGAAACAACATTGATTATTTATACTAAAATTTGGAAGCAGATAAAGACACATTTTGGAGCCTTTCCTACATTTGGCTACATCGTCACCTAATGATGACAGGCTCAGTGAACAGCTGAAATAAAATCCTCATTTTTTCACCGATTGATGAAAATGATATTACCTTATTTTTTATGGGTTATATTTATTTACAAAATAAAATGTAGCCACCGAGGGGGGCAAATTAATTTTATTTGTTGACGGTTCTAAGCCCGTGTAAATACAGATGGTTTGGTGGTAGAAAGGTTATCCAGCCTTTTAAAAAACTCAGCTTCAATGCTCATGAGAGGTCATCAGCAAAAAGCTAGTTTCGACGCATTTTCAAATGATACCGTGAGAAGCAAGCTAGTGCTACCGTGACAGGAAAGGGGTAAAACTAAAGAGTGTAGGCTCCGAACAAAAGATTTTGGCATGGTAGAATTTAGGAAAGCAATGCCAACCTCAAATAGAATTGGGAAGGGGTGAAGTTAAAGAAGAGGATTTATTTACAAACTAAATTACCAATAATATTAAACATCCCCTACGCTAAAACTATCATTTTGGGAGATGGTTTTTCCAGTTATTTAAGGTAAGAGATCACAAACCACACAGCAAGTGAACACAAGATCCATATCAGAGCCCGGAACTTAGGAAAAATCGAATTTTTTGTTTCCAGGTGTTCCAGAACATTCCCACATCAAGTCATTTGCTAGCAAACTATGATCCATTCTATAGTCCACTTCTATCTAGAATTGACAGTGTTTTCAAACAATTGAACTATAAAACTGAATCTTGTCGGGAGAGATTGATTTGTGCCATGTACAGCAATCCTGCCAAATATGCGCCTTATAGTAATTTGGTATCGGCGCAGCTTAGCAGGTAAAATATGAAATAGTTAACAATGCTATTTTTTATATCTTCAAATTTCTACCAGGTAACTTGCATGTTTTTTCTGTAGCGGCAGACGACAAATCAGATCAGATCAAGTTTGTTGTTGTAGCGACAGACGAGAAGTCAAATCAGATCAAGTTTGTTGTTGTTGTAGCGATAAACGACAAGTCAGATCAGATCCAGTTTGTTGTTGTAGCGATAGACGACAAGTCGGATCAGATCAAGTTTGTTGTTGTAACTTGAGGAAATCTGTCACCTCTTTCAGTAGAGTTCAAGTGCTGTGAGTGTGTTAGGATTTTGAGGACAGTCAAAAAGTGGATGAACATCGTGTGAGTGTCCATGGTTGCTCTCATTTTTGATAATGGCGTGCAATCTGTTGAGGTATGAATTGAGTAATCTGAACCATCCGGAAAGCAGTTGCGCCTTCTTTGGCGATGGGTGGTCGACTTTTCATCTTTAGTAGTAAGGATTGAATTTCGTAATCTGAACCATCCGGAAAGCAGTTGCGCCTTCTTTGGCGATGGGTGGTCGACTTTTCATCTTTAGTAGTAAGGATTGAATTTCGTAATCTGAACCATCCGGAAAGCAGTTACGCCTTCTTTGGCGATGGCTGGTCGACTTTTCATCTTTAGTAGTAAGGATTGAATTTCGAGGGGGGGAGGAAGGTATATCTAAAATATATTAAGGCTACTTATTTTATCTAATTCTTGAGGTGAAAGTTTGAGGAAGTTTAATGAAATTTCCAGGATTTTGAGGGTACTCATTTTTGTGCATGGCCCAAGATGTGATTAGCTACCAGTGTCGGCATTACAAGAGTTACAATGTACTATTAAGGAGCATTCACACGGAGCAGTGACAATGCCATCAAATTATTCCCATTGACAGTGAGCTCACAGTGATGCATTGTCACATGCCGGTCTAGTATGAGCATGTTACTTCAACTGCCTGGAAGAATATTTTTAGTTTTGTCGGACGGATCACTTGTCGGTCACGTCACTGTCACTCCTTCGTGTGAACGCTCCTTTATGTGGTAACACATTTACAGTTTAATAAACCGAAATTGAAATTCTTTCTTCCAGGGAACTGAACGAGTTAAGAAAGCCAACATCCGATAATCCAGAAATTCTCCGATTTTTCCGATACATGAAAGCTGCTAAAGACGGTCAAGATGAACAAGATTGTGGAGTTGTGTATTCGAGTTGCTCAACTGGAAACCGGGGTGGAACGTTAGAAACAAGTCCACCCATGGTGACCACTTATAATGATATAAATAAATTGGTGCAGGCAAGAGACTTGGATGACTCTAAATAAAGTTTTCACAAGATTTCAAGTCCAACTACCCAACGTAAAATATATGCAAGGTGTAATTTTTTTCAAAATTTTTGAATGACATGTTAATTTATGAGTGTTCAAAAATATTTAGTTTTAAAAATAAATTAAAACGAAACACTTACCAAAAACACTATTTATAATTATTTATGAAGTAGTTTCGAATTATTCAATTCATCATCAGTCTAGTCGAGTCGGAGGATGGCGGTTGACTGAGGAAGTTGACACGCGTTGAACAATCATCAGTCAACCTCCTTCGTTCAACTCGACTAGACTGATGATATATCGAATGATTCGAAACTAGTTTCTTCATAAATAATTATAAACAGTGTTTTTGGAAGTGTTTTGTTTTAATTTATTTTTAAAAGTTAGTAATTATTTTTTCCTTGAAATGTGCAAACCAGCTAACCACAATCACTTTACCAAGCCTTGGTTGAGTTTGGAATAATCAGTATCATGAGGGCTTGAATCTGGACCTTGCTTGGCTTCAGGAATCTTACGGGATCAAGTGTATTCAACGAGCCATTGAAGATGACTAATAAATGGTTGGAAAATATTAAGATTTTAAAAAAAGTTGTAATTTTTAAGGATCATTCACACTACACATTGATAGTGTCAATGACAGTGCTCTCCGACGCGACACCGCGCCGTAGCGTAATCTTCACAGTGATTTGACATGAAAAACTATTGGCTGAACACGGAGAAAACACTGACGGGTGTTATTAAAATCACCGTGAGAGCATTTTCACCATGTAGGGTGGATGCTTCCTAAATCACCGTTTTAGTAAATAAAAAGGTAAAATGCTTACGCATGGTGGTCCCTACAGGAACCACTGTTTGGAATTCTATAACATCGTCTCTGCTCATAACAAATGATTGACAACCCTCATTGCCTATTTTCTATTTAAATGTAAAGGCAAGCGCAATTTTGTTAAAACCACTCCGATTGTTTCACAATCTCACTAGTTTTGAAATTTTGCATTTTCCAAAAAAGTGTTCCCCGTGCAAGAAAGGTACGAGCTTAGCAGGTAAAATAAGGCCTTGCTCTGTTTATATACAGAGCAAGCCCTTATTTCAGGAGGGGTTGAGGAGGATGCAGCCCTCCCCTCTCCCGCCAAAATAATGAATGAAAAATATTATAGTAATTATCGTTGTTTTTTTGATGTTGTTGCTGTTTTTGTTGTTGATGTTGCTGCTATTGTTTCTGATGTTGTTGCTGCTATTGTTTTTGATGTTGTTGCTGTTGTTGTTTTTGTTGCTTTTGTTTTGATGATGTTGATGTTCATAATTATATGTACAGAGGTGACCTAATTATATATGAAGTAGCCGCTACTTTGTTACCTTTGGTTTCGCTCAGTCGTAGTGGCTTGGACGACAACCCCTTAACCCGTAATATGTCGTACTTGTACTTGTTTAATAGTATAATTTGTTCTTGAATATTCTATGAATATTCAAAGTTAATTTTACCAATATTACAAATACTATTTACAAGTATCTAGACTTCTAATGTAATTACTATGTAATTGATTAATAGTAATAAAAAATACAAATTATCAATTTTTGAGATACTTTTAAATATACAAATCTTATCTTTAATAATAATAGTCCTTCTTCATACTGCCGAATAGGACTGAAGAGTCACTTTAATTCGGCATTTTATTGGGTGCTATTCCTTTCTTTGGGGTCGGAGCTGCTTTCCTTTTTCTACCATGACACATCAACCTTTTGTTCGGTGCCTATATATACTCTACTCTCTTTTTCTGTAACTGGCACGGTAACCCTAGCTAGCTTCTCACAGTATGCATAGAAACTGCGTAGAAACTCGCCTTTTAAACAATGATGAGAGATCATCAGATCTCTCATCATTGTTAGAAGCAGAGTTTTTTAAAAAAAAGTCTGGGTGCCCTTCCAAACACCAAACCTTCTGTATTTACATGAGCTTAGGACCGTCACCCAATGAAGCTGGCTTGCTACCCTCAATGGAGGGGCCGTAATTTTTTAGTCCCGGTCCAGATTTTCTCTCGGCATCCCTGGGCAAATAGAGTGTTCTAAAACGAACGTTTTTCTAAAGTNCGAACGTTTTTCTAACGTACGATAAAAAATCGTCAAGTTGANCTACCCTCAATGGAGGGGCCGTAATTTTTTAGTCCCGGTCCAGATTTTCTCTCGGCATCCCTGGGCAAATAGAGTGTTCCAAAACGAACGTTTTTCTAAAGTACGATAAAAAATCGTCAAGTTGAATTTTGCCATAAACGTTACTACGAAAAAACGTCACATAAGAAGACTGATGAATAAAATGGAAGTTGGTGCAGTGGTAAGACGCCCTGACTGGTAAATAGTATGGCGTAGGTTCACATCCGGCCAACCCATGGAGTTTCATCCTCATGAATCTATAATAATAAATCTCAACGAAACGATGCATAATATTTATATTATGTATGTATGTAGGTATCATTAATTGTTTAGCCAAAACGGCAAAGATATCGAAAAATTGATAAGTATGGACCCCCCCCCTCAAAACCATAGCCCGAAACACCAGAAAAATATCAGAATTCAAAAATGTCGAACCGTTTTCGAGTTACGGCCAATTTTTCGATTTTTAACCGAATTCAGCCCGTCATTTAGGACATGGTCTGCAAAAAGCCGTCCAACCGTTTTTCGAGTTACGACCGATTTTTGTAAGAGAGATCATAGAATACTATTAGCACGGAAACGGCCATGCGTCTAACGCGCCAAGCGTGTAGAGGACGTGGCGAAGCACAGGCAAACAACTAGTTGAAGATCTGGGAATGTGTGGCATCATAAAACCTGAAAAAACTAATTATTATGAAACTGGTTGCAGGTCTCCATTGAGACTGATTACATCTATCACTGCGAATGTTTACATCTATTATGAACAGTTTTTCTTTGGGGGGGGGGGGCGNTTTTGGGGGGGGGGGCGTAGTGTAGTGGTAAGACGCTCTGACTGTTAAACAGGAGGAATTTTATCCTCATGAATTTGAAATATTTACCACATAATAATAGCACCGAAAAAACTGCCGATGTCTAGGAACTCTTCAGTCCTATTCGGGCATTTTTATGAACGATGAACGTTTATTTTTTCTAACTGAGAACATATCCATGTGTGTCACGATTTTTTAGCCGCGGATGACAAAAGCATAGTGAAAAACATGTAACAGAAACAAAGAAGTCGTGCATGATTTTATTCTTATTTTTTATTTACATAACTAGAGTACGCCAGATTGTGAGCATCACTGTTACTCCCCAAACTATCAGAATCCTTAAAACTTATTCCCCCACTACCACCGCCTCCTCCGCCAGAACCATACGAACTTCCAATATTTGACCCCGCAAATGCGTTATCATTTTGGTATGGCGTGCTCCATGGAATATTCTGATGTAAATTATTATAATTTGGAGCCGCTTCTTTAACATAGGTTGGTCCATGCGGTGCATTATAATAATTTGAATGTCCATATGTACCGTAATTATTTTGGGGTCGACAAAATTTAAAGTAACCTATAAGACCAGGAATGGCAATTGCAAGAAGACCGAGAACTTTTTTGAATCCCGCCAACCCCAAGATGAGTGGCAGGAAGAGAAGAAGTTTCAATTTGAATAATTTGAGGACTATGAGAAGGGGAACGATCAGCTTCTTTAATTTGTGGCGCTCTGAAAACAGAAGAGAAGAAGAAAAAATGGTTTAGAATTTGGAAGTTTGAAAATGCAAATTAAAAAATGAGCGTGTATGAGATCTATACTGCCAAAATCTTTTTTTTTTTTTTTTTTTTTAATTTGGATTAACGTCTCTTTAACATCTATTGGTCATTCAAGACGGCTGCCAAAATCTAAATATCAACCATGGGGCTGGTTTCCTTTCAAAAACTCGCCATTAGTTTTTTTTTTTTAAAAAAAAAAAAATACAGAACATGGTTCCATTTTATTCACAACATCTTAATATATAAATCAGAAATTTGTGTGTAGCTATGTACCTGTGCACCTAATATGGTGGGGGTTGTCTGTTGCAATACCACAGCCCAAACGGTAGCAGATAGCGAAAAACTTATGGGAATGGACCCTCCCAAAATCATGGTCTGCGACCCCAGGAAAATTATGAGAACTAAAATACGTAAAGCCGTTTTGGAGTTACGCCCAAATTTATTCACCAAAATCGGACATTCACGGTTCGATATCATAAATTTTGTCGCGACAACTTATCAACTCAAAACGAGTTAGTTTTAGGTGGCCGTGCAATCCTTATTTAGGACATTTTCTGCAAATTTATTGTCAGCCATTCCAGAGTTACAAGTTCAAAACCGGTAACGGGTAGAACAAAATTTAGAAAATGGGTACTTAAAAGTCAGAATGACCATGCCTCTAAGACCCGTAGCGAAACGTTTAAATCTTGGTTTTTTAAATGTTCCAATACATCTGGACTTTGGAAATGTCTAAAAAACGAAATTTTTCAAACATTTCGCATTTTCTAGAGAAGCATTATTTAACTTTTTCATGTAACGTGAAATGCGTTGTGTAGAAAAGATAAACCCTACAATGTGTTAAAATCAAAGTTCACAAAGTGGAATGCATAGTGATTAACAAAGTTAAAATTAAAACGCAAATCCGAAGTGTAAGGTAAAGAAAAATAGGGTTGATGGGTCTGAGATTGGAGCATCCGAATATCTACGAATGGGTGCAAGACAGAGAACCAAGAAGATCCAAGAACTTACATCTACGAGTATACTAGTGGATCAAGATGTTCACGTTGGTGTTGTAGTCATTTGTAGAAATTTTTCAAGTGGGAGCAAGTTACCGCTAAAAATGACGCTATTTAGCGGGTCTTTTTGCATTTTTTTTCTGGGCAAATTAAAAGAGATAACGAAAAATGGGCGAGAATAGACCCACCCAAAATAGTATATAAGGATCCCATAAAAAATATAAAAATTGAAAATTTCCGGTTTCTATTCGATTTATGGACGGTTTTCACCACAAAAAAATGGGAATTGAGAAGTACCAATTCGGGATGAGCGAGAAAGCTGAAATTTGATGCAAAGGTGTTCCGAAGTACAAAAAGTCATATCCTTGAATAAAATATTTAATTTCCTAACTAAGAGCGGTGCTCAATCTGGGGGGTCGGTTCCACCTAAAACCCATAGTTAAGAAGTATCACTTCGGGATAAGCGAGAAAGCTGAAATTTTATACGAAGGTGTTCAGCAGTGCAAAAAGTAGGTAATATTTTTGAGTAAAATATTGAATTTTCTACATAGGAGCCGTGTTCACTCTGGAGGTCGGTTCCACCAAAAATCTAAAATTCTTCTCAATTTTAATTTCACTATCTCTAAATTGTTGTTGAATTTCGTAACCGTAGCGAAGCATGGGAAAACAGCTATTATTATATAATATGTTTTGTTTTAATGTCTTTAATGACTTTATAAAGTTTTTTGTTTGAAGGATTATTTTAAATGTTTAATTTTCTTCTTCTGACTTTTTCAAAATAGGTAGATTTTTTTTATCTATTTTGAGAATGTCAGAAGACGAAAATTCAATATTTAAAATAATCCTTCGAACAATTTTTTTTCGACCATAGTTCCAAGAATACATTTATCCCATTTTACAGTATCATTTGTTTATATTATTTTGGTTGATAAAAATTTTCGGACCTTTTGTGGATATTGTTACTATTGAATATAACGCAACAGAAATTAAAACTAGTTTAGGAAACATACCAAAAATTACAACAAGACGAAACGGAGAAGTTCCTTCCAAGAACTATGAGAATAGACTTGGAGAAGTTCCTATCAAGAACTACGAGAACAGACTTGGAGAAGTTCCTAACAAGAACTATGAGAATAGACTTGGAGAAGTTCCTAACAAGAACTACGAGAACAGACTTGGAGAAGTTCCTAACAAGAACTACGAGAACAGTCTTGGAGAAGTTCCTAACAGGAACTACGAGAACAGACTTGGAGAAGCTCCTAACAAGAACTACGAGAACAGACTTGGAGAAGTTCCTAACAAGAACTACGAGAACAGACTTGGAGAAGTTCCTATCAAGAACTACGAGAACAGACTTGGAGAAGTTCCTAACAAGAACTACGAGAACAGACTTGGAGAAGTTCCTTTCAAGAACTACGAGAACGGACTTGGCTCAGCTCAGATCCGGATGGTGTAACCTGCTACACAAGAGAAAATAGACCCAAGAATAACAGACTTATGTTCCAAGTGTAGAAGTGCTGGGCATGATGTTCACAATCTCTCCAACTGCCCTTCAGACTAACCGTATTTATTGGGACTGAGGGGACAGCAGCCCCCCCCCCCAAAAATGAAAAAAAAATAAAGAAATTGTTGTCGTTGACGTTGCAGTTGTTGTTTACTTCATAATTATATGTTTAAAGGTGACCTAGCTACCTAATTATATTTGTTACCTTTGGTTTCGGCCGGCCCAGCCAGCTAGAAAAGGGAATCAATATCATTCGTCAGTAACAAAGGCCAGAGATGAGATGGATCTGGAACCGGGGAGGAGAGTCTGCCAATTTTTTTTCAAAAAACTATTTTTTTCCTCCTTTATACTCGCTTTTTGATTGGCCGTCATGGATCCATTTTGGACGGTTGTACACACGCAATAATGCAATAGGGGCATAGCCGTAAAAATGTTTCCTAACATCTCCAATTGGGTTAAAACTGGTTAAAATATTCAAAGGATTGCCAGACACTCCTCCCCGGTTCCAGATCCGAAATGAGATAATTTTAAAAAATCAGGCCCAGAAATAGAGAATGGGAGCAGTTTTGGAATTTTCCTTTCTTTATCCTACAAAGTGTACCTAATGGGCTGAATAGTGATGAGTTTTCAATGCCAAACCCGTTCTATGCATTGGTCCGTGTGTATATCTGTCGGTCTTTATATCTGAAAAGTAGTAAGTACCGACTAGAGGTTTGAAATTTGGTATTGTGTAAGTAACTTTTATACCAAAGGCCAAATAAGAAACGTTTGGTTCAAATTAAAATTTACCTTTAACTCTTTTAACTGTTTTTAGCAGTTTTCGTTTTGCCAACGATCATACCACGTTGAATACACCAGTTCCTGTCAGATCGCCGAAGTTAAGCAACGTCGGGCGTGGTCAGTACTTGGATGGGTGACCGCTTTGGCACACTACGTATGGCTCTCTTTTCCAGCCCAACCCAGGCTGGGTGAGGTCAATGTGAGTAGCTGGTTTGCAGGTTTCCAACAAATGGAGGGTAAAACCCCCGTCTTGAATGACCAATAGATGTTAAAGAGACGTTAAGCCAGATTAAAAAAAAAACAGTTTTCACGAATCATGTCTATAAAAATAAAAATCTTGAAATTTGGTGCTCACTAAGGTATGTCGATTTATTGCATACAATAATGAGCACCAACTCTTTTGTTTACCATTGGATCTTCTAAGACAGGCGTACCTAGCTAGGCTGGTCAGCACCCATGAAAACCACCCAATTTTGGCGGCCCACAAACCTCGCGCCCTGGGCAGCCGCCCCGTTTGCTCCTCTCTAGTTACGTCCCTGGCCGCTTTTAGAGGATATTACTGTTAAGATTTCTCTGCCAAATATAGTTCAAGTGGTTTTATCATTTAACTTCTACTGCTATCAGCTCCAGTTTGTATAATTGACCGAACAAAGTGAAATCTAATTTTTAAAACTACGCCTTTCCAATGATTGTCTGTTTGTTAAGTTAACTCTATCAAGTTTTTTTTCTTCGCTTTAGATTTGTGCTTATCGCGGATTTCCCACATTTATATACGAATAGCCTTTAGATAACCTTTGTAAGGAGATTGCAAACCTGGAGGAATTTATGATGAAATATTTGACCCCTATTACATTTTTCCTGAATTAGCTCGTGCTATAGTCTTGGTTACGGGTCCTTTACTCTGTCTGTCGAATTTTGCCAAAACAAAGGTCGTATTTTATAATTATTGGACCCGAAAATATATTAAACTTATATTCCCCCCTTCCTTAACTTTTGATTAAAATTAAACTTTAGACCCATCCAAGCTGGATTTTTTTTTGAAAAAGTGCAAAGGAAAGTTTTTCCTAATTTAATTTATAGATTTTTTTGCAAAGAAATAAAAATTGTAGATTTATTTGAACAAAAAATATTTCTTAAGGAGGCGACTTTTTGTCAATTTGACCTGCAAAACCATTCGATTGGCCATGGCCCACTTCCTATCCTTAGAGCTTTTCAAAATTCAAATATTCCAAACCGTTCAAAAGTTAAGGAGGGGGGGGGCTGTATATCTGTATAGAGTACGGATTATGTTTTATCCCATGCAAGCCTGTTATCCACTTCTCGTTTGAAATCTTTTCAGTACAAAATCTTGGGGAAAGTTTTAAAGACCTTATTCTTACATGTAGGTATCTATTATTTTGGTGGTGTAAATCCCACGGATTCATTCCCGAAGAAGAAAAAAACAATGTTTTTCGGACGAACGATTCAACTGGGGCCTCCATTTGGACTAGGGTACACCAATAGGACCTAAAAACTAATCAACATATTTTATGAATCTAACGAATGTTCAATTATCATCCTCCAAGAGCAGATGTACTTAATGATGACTATTAAAAAATTTAGCAGTGGTTAAAAAATCGGACACGATGATGCTACTATTGAATGAATGTCTTAATGCTAAATTTTATCAAAAAAAATAAAATAATAATAATAATAATGCGTTCAAATGTAAAATATAGTAATACAAACAGATAATCAAAAGAAAATTTCTTAAGTTAAAACCAGATCTCACTTCGCCCGGTCAATGAGTATGTACTGTACTTCTTACTTTCGCTAAATTTAAAAAAAAAAACTTTGACGAGGTTGAAGGCAAATAATAGTTCTTATTTATACTGCCCGAATAGGACTGAAGAGTCCCTTGACACCAGCAGTAATAATAATAGATAATGGTCCTTATTTATAATGCCCGAATAGGACTGAAGAGTCACTTGACACCAGCAGTAATAATAATAGATAATGGTCCTTATTTATACTGCCCGAACAGGACTGAAGATTCCCTTGACACCGGCAGTATAATAATAATAGATAATGGTCCTTATTTATACTGCCCGAATAGGACTGAAGAGTCCCTTGACACCGGCAGTAATAATAATAATAGATAATGGTCCTTATTTATAAAGCCCGAATAGGACTGAAGAGTCCCTTGACTCCGGCAGTTTTTTGGGTGCTATTATTATGTGGTAAATATCTCAAATTCATGAGAAAAAAATTCCATGGTTTGAACCCACGTCCTACTGTTTACCAGTCAGAGCGTCCTACCACTGCATCACCAACCCACTCTAACAAATAAGACAAATGAAAGTGACCCACGCCCACCTAATAGTTCACAATGAATCACTTAATTTCTGCAATATGAAACGTAATGACCCACTTAGAATTCTTACAGTCAATGTTTGACTTACCGAATTGGTAATTTCATGTTTGTCTAAAGATAGTTCAATTTGGTGAAACCCTTGTTGAGTAAACTGAAAGTGAGTAGATACCTATCAGAGATGAGAAAACATTGAATGAACTTTTAGAATATTTTTCGTCGAATGAACCATTCAGCAAAAGAGTCAGAAACCCTTGTTAAGTAAACTAAAAGTGAGATGATACCTATCAGAGATGAGAAAACATTGAATGAACTTTTAGAATATTTTTCGTCGAATGAACCATTCAGCAAAAGAGTCAGAAACCCTTGTTGAGTAAACTGAAAGTGAGATGATACCTATCAGAGATGAGAAAACATTGAATGAACTTTTAGAATATTTTTCGTCAAATGAACCATTCAGCAAAAGAGTCAGAAACCCTTGTTGAGTAAACTAAAAGTGAGTAGATACCTATCAGAGATGAGAAAACATTGAATGAACTTTTAGAATATTTTTCGTCAAATGAACCATTCAGCAAAAGAGTCAGAAACCCTTGTTGAGTAAACTGAAAGTGAGTAGATACCTATCAGAGATGAGAAAACATTGAATGGACTTTTAGAATATTTTTCGTCAAATGAACCATTCAGCAAAAGAGTCAGAAACCCTTGTTGAGAAAACTGAAAGTGAGTAGATACCTATCAGAGATGAGAAAACATTGAATGAACATTTAGAATATTTTTCGTCAAATGAACCATTCAGCAAAAGAGTCAGAAACCCTTGTTGAGTCAACTGAAAGTGAGTAGATACCTATCAGAGATGAGAAAACATTGAATGAACTTTTAGAATATTTTTCGTCAAATGAACCATTCACCAAAATAGTCGTTCAGTAATTCAAAAAGATCAATTATTAGAAATGTAGCCACTGAAGAGAACAAGCCAGTTTTATTAGGTGCCAATGCTCAGCCCGTGTAAATAGAGAAGATTTGGTGTTAGGAAGGGCATCCAGCCTTTAAAAAATTCTTCTTAAAACCAGTGATGAAAGATTATCAGTAAAATGCGAGTTTTTCAATTGATACTGTGAGAAGAAAGCGAGGGTTAGCTAATCAATGGTATAGTAAAAAGTGGTTAGGCACAGAACAAAAGGTTGTGACATGGTAGAATTAAGGAAAACAACGCCAACCGCAAATAGAATTGGGAATGGGTGAAGTTAAAGAAGAAGAAATAGTTTATTATTTTTTATAAAATAAAACACTCACCAGAAATACTATTAATAATTATTAAAATTATATAATCGAATCATTCGATTCATCTGGTCAAGTCTAAGTATGGATTTTGATTGTTGATCACCCTAAATATCTGGCTGCTATGTTATAATACACAACAAAATTTGAAAGTAAATAATGTTGTCTGAAAGTCTCATCAAATAGTGTGATAAGGGCACAAAATTATACCAAGCATAGAAATTCAACAAATAGACATCAAATATCCCCAAGAACGAATTCTTGTAGTGAGTGAACTGTTCTTTCCCATCTCTAGGTACAAAGAGAAGTAATTCAAATAAATTGTGTCAAAATTTTGAAATCATGACAAATAGTGTGATATTTGTCATGATTTCAAAATTTTGAAATCATGACAAATATCACACTATTTGTCATGATTTCAAGAACGAATTCTTGTAGTGAACTGTTATTTCCCATCTCTAGGTACAAAGATAAGTAATTTAGTTTGTCTCTTTGTATTACGACTGCCGGGTTCATTAACTGAAATAGATAATTTAGGATTGGTTGTAATTTAATATTTGGTGTCAGATTTGTTTGGAGACAAGTCTCTTATGTAAGGAGGTACCTAATGATGTAATGTACTTTACGATGTGTAGGTGTAATCACTCTGTGAAAGTCTTCCTCGAAGGCGTTCTCACAATTAATGATAACACTTCAAGGTACTTTATGTGGGTGGGTGTAAATTGGTCCCCTTAAAAAAGGAACCTTAATGTCCTCTAAAAATAGAAATTCCCTTTTTAGAGGAACTTCTTTTGAATTTCAAAATTGTTTGATATTTGAAAGGGCTTCAATAGCAATAGATATTTGAAAATTTTTTTTTTGGGAGATATAAAAAAAAATTTTTTGAAATGCAGGTACTTTTAGGATATTAAAATTTAGATTCTTACTAGATGAGAGATATTAAAATTTAGATTCTTGCTAGTTGAGAGATATGAAAAAAACTCAATTTTGCAATGTAGGTAATTTTAGGATATTACAATTTTGAATTCTACTAACTGAGAGATTTAATAAATACCTCTTTTGGGGGAGTTGTCAAAAAGGCCACAAAGCTACTGCATCAAATTTCCCCAGAAACTGGGCGGAAACCGAAATATATTTAAAAGATGCGGACAGCTTTTGGTGAGGATCATCTTGACATAACATTAAGGCGTGATACAACCGGTTAAAAGTCGGTAGTACAACAACAGAGAACGAGCCACTCTGTCCACCAATCTCTAGGCCGACTGTATTATTTCTACACTAGCGCTAGAGTTTCACCTTCCCTCCGCCTCATGGTTTAAATTAAGCAAGTTTCCTCACTTTTTGTTCTATTCGTTATCGTTCTACTGAAAATGTCCACCCTGCATAATGTATGTACTTATATTTCATGTCGACCAAATGCAAGCATAACAGATCGATGTAAGTATAGGTACTAAAAGGAGAAAATTTCTCTGCGTCAACACAATGGAAGGCACGACCAAACCCCGCTACGCTTGCAGTCTCATTGCGTTTATTTTCGTCATAAGCTTATCAGTAAACTTCGGTATTGTTTACCCCAAAACTCTTGTTTATTTTTCTGATAAAATATAATGATTTTTTTTGATAAATCATCACATGTTCCTACAATGCCGGGGTATGCCGATCACGCATACATCAATCAATGAATGTCATGCTGGGTAGGACCACACAGGTATGGGTCATGGTACAGGAATGGAATGATTATGTCATATACCTCCTGTCGCCCCAAATATGATATCATAAGATGGATGGTCGTTCAATATAGATATAAAAAAAGGTCTCAATGATAATGGTAATTAATAGAACTGTTAGAAAACAATTTTATCCTGGATTTGCGCGCTTGCATGAGCCATGCACAATTGCACATGTCTGATTTTTTTGCCCGGAATGTCGCTAGTGTCAGTAGCTGTCGAGAAATGTTAGAGTGACGTAATATGTAGTGCTCCCGTTGGTTTTCAAGGGAAATACCGCAACAAATTTGTCTGCCACTCTATTTATGACCAAATCTTCACACATAGAATGTACCGAATGCTGATGAGCACTTCATCCGCTATTGTCACCTGAAGGGCCTGGTCTTTCCGGCAAAAACTTAAGCAGCAAACAACAACTTCTTGAGAACTGAATTCTCATACATCTGGCTATCATCGGAGAAGATGATGCCACTATTGATTGATTGATCAACTTTAGCAGCAAATAACAATTTCTTGAGCGCTGGCATTCTCATTAATTCGGATACAATCAAATAAGATGATGTTACTGAATTGATTGATACGCCTACCACTGTATCAAATGGATTTTTCAAAACTATTTTTTAGTTAAAAGTTACACCCAGATTAAACTGAATTAGATTTATAGTTTTGTTTAATATGAAGTCTTCAATCATCAGATAGTCATTATGAAACAAGTGCACTTTCTCTCCAATGAAAGGACTCAACTTTCAAGGATTTCCCCTGCGGACTTATTGATTCTCTGAAAGGACTCATAATAGGGGGCTTCGTGGTTACAAATGCTCTCACATCACCTCAACAACATGATAAGATGATTGATGGTAACGTTGTAGTAGTCGTTCTTTGGAAGCGACTATGCACAACTAGAAGCTCACGCTACTATCTACGAGCGACTACACGCTACGTGTATAGACTCTGTGCGACAAATCCAACTGCAGAAGTATTTGAAGCTTGAAGTTTGTATTTGCGAATAGTCGCTTCCAAAGATTGACCGGGGTGAGGTGAATGTCCTCGAGTAAAGCTTTCTGAGACAATATACATGGGACTGTTGAGGGGTATGATTGGAAAATATCTAGTCAGAAGGAATCTGACAAAACCTGACAAAACCAAAATGCTGTTCTTTTGTTGCAATTTAGAAGGAACTGAGAGTAACATAATAAGACATGTCGGAAGTTGTTGTACCAGATCTGAATACATTCTGTAGAATAGAGTATGATCTAACAGTATCATACAGCGGAGCAAGTCTACATTGTGATAAGTACTTGCAATAAACACATTGACAACTTTCCCCACATCATAATAAATCAAAGATGTTATTCAACTAGACTCAATTCATCTGTAAATGTGTTCATAAATCACGGATTCTCAAAAAAAAAAAAAAAAAAAAAAAAAAAAAAAAAAAAAAAAAAAATGAATCATAGAAAGTTGAATAGTTGAATACAGACTTTGTGGCCTCGAAGAGGCCACATTCTCTTTGAGTGAGAGGCGGTGGAGAATAGATTCCAAATCTGTGACACCTTAAATCTTGAAATGACAATAAACTCAAATTAAAATAAACAATAAGTGTAATGACCATATAACTGAGAAGGAGCCCCAAGGACAACATCGACTGCCTTTTGATTTTTTTTCTTCTGAAAGTCCCTGTTCAATGCACCCAAGCCCATGCCGGTCGTAAGGGCAGGGTCTGAAACGATATATTTCCCTTTACCCATGCAGCAAGCCGGATTATCCGTAAGGATCTTTCTCATGTTGCAATCCAGCTCCACGGCTGTTAACCTATGATGGTGATGAAAACTGAAAATATTGGAGATCAAGGAGGCTAAACAAATTTGACTTACTTTTTAAGTTATCCTTCTTGTCTTCCAAAATATCAACTTCGGAGGTAATGTCATCAAAGAAAGCTCTTGGTTCATATCTGCCATATTCTGTTATTTCATCTCCCAAACTGACTTCAATTGCTCTTGATTTCACAAATGATTCAACCTGAAAAATAAACAGGAGAAGAAAAGTAAAAAATCGAATCCAAATTCTCAACCGATTTCGATTATCACTTTTCCACTCTCATTGTCATATCTCTGCAGACGGAACTTCTAAATGTTTTTTGTTAAAATCTTTGGCCCCAACTTCGAATTACAATTAAAGTAATGGAGGATAAAAAGAACGAAGAACTCTAAACACTTTATAAGAATCCTAACATCTCAAAGGCAAAACGAAAAATTTTATCATGAGCTGACAATGTTGCGGGATCACAAAATTAATTCAATTTCAATACAACGAAATAAGACCCATTGGTTGGGAAAAACGAATGACATACTACAAGAAATTGGGGTTGAGAGCAATTCAAATAGGGAGACATCGCCCTTATTTGTTTGTATTTGTAATTCACCCAACAGTGTGACAATTCTAATTGGACTAGAGACACTAATCTAAACTTTCTTCAAAAATTTCCACCGTTATTTATGACCAGGATTTTCAAGGAAATTGACTGTTTGGGGTGTCCGTTGGTTACTCCGGTACGCCATCAGTGGCGACGATTGCCTTGATGCATTTATCTTTACTAATTGACGATCGATGATGTCAAAACTCGAGTGGAAAAGTATGTGAATCTTCGTCATAAATAACGGCAGTGTTCTTTTAAAGTTAGCCGTAGAATGTCTAATGTAAGTTTTTTTTTTTTAAATAATATTGACCTTACCTTTCTTCCTAGAAATTGTAAAAACGAATCAAATTCCGGTTCTTGTGTTGTTGGTAAAGATCTAGCAAATTCTGAATCTTGCGGACTTATTGATTCTCTGAATATTTTAACGACTTTTGTATTCTCATTCAATCCATATTGATCATAATTAAAGAAAGCATCTAAATTTGAAAGCGCTTTCCATTTAAAACATTCGTAAAGATTTCCTTCCAGACAATTATCATTTAATTTCTTAATATAAGGATCTCTTTCAGGAGTTACAATATCTTCTAAAAAATTAAATAAATGTTTTCCTTCCCTCGTTGGGTTCTCTTCTCCTGTTTCTGAATTCGTTCCTGAATCTACAAAATTAAATAGATTTCGTCCTTCTGGATGAGTTCCTGAAGATGATTCATAATATTGTAGATTGAATGATTGAGATCTGTCAGAGGTTGAGGAGGAATTTGCTGATGTTGTTGAAGGAAATGTAAAGTTTGTGGAAGCGTATTGAAATGTTGAAGATAGAACTAATAAACTTATTGGTATGATCATGGTGAGGAGAATCTGGAAAAGATAAATAAAATACCAAATTCAGAAGAATTCTATAGTTAGTTTTTGGAAGGAGCAAAGTCTTTAAGGAGCATTAACACTAAGCAGTGACAGAGCCATGACAGTAATTCCCGCTGATCCTGATGCACTGTCACAAGCCGGTCTAGTATGAACATGTTCCTTCAACAAAAAGAAGTTATCCTATCGCCAGCAGTGGTATTGCTTGGATATTGCTCCTATTTGGGTTAAATAGGTGCGGGACCCTAGATATGCAGCGTGCACAGCATGACTAATGTAGATAGACTCAGGTGTGATAGCATTAGCCTAGTGACCCAAACATTGGAATTATGAATGGCATCTATTCTAGTTTCAATTAGGACTGATAAGATACTTATATATACTCGAATAAAAAAAAATGAGGGAGATATTAATCAGAGATCAATAACCAGGATGTACATCTATAAAAAATATTCCTTATATTTATACCTATACCCGTATACATATATCGAATACTTTACGCTTGGATGTAAACTGTTTATAATTCTGACACGTTTTTCCAATCCGGTTGATTTTTTCTTACTTTCCATAAAATTCGTGAAATTTGGATGGAATAGTCCAGGTGACAAAGTCCTGCCAAGGAGTTCACTTATTGACGCGCTAGTCACTGGATGTCTTCCCGGAGCCGACTGTCCACGACAGAGGACTTTGGGGGGAGAATGGTAGCACACCGGTAGTAACTGAATAATGTTGAAGGAAAGGCGTCACATCAACCGGGGCAGTAAAGGGCGATAAAATTAGATTTAAAGGGTTTGTCACCCTGAATAACGCTTAATGAGTGTGATACCCATAAAAATTGTGAAATAATAACACAAAGAAATATACATTAAAATAACTCACCTGTAAGGGTAGTAGAAAAAAATAAAGAATTAAATAAATGTGATGGTGGTTTATTAAAGAATTAGAATAAAAAATAAAAATAATTAAACGATAAATACAAAAAAAAAATATATCACAGATCTAAACGCATGCAATATAAATATAGGTAATCTTAATCGAATATAATTCAAATAAGTCTCCTAATAATATTAGGCGTTCTAACATTGTAATCACAAAAACCACTGAGAAATCAATTGACAAGACATTAGAAATGTATTTAGTAAACTTTAAGAAGTATCCGTTATTTTAAATTAATAATTTCAACTCGTGAGTTCCTGAGCACCAGTATGTTGTGCTCTGGTACTTGGTTGCTTATTGGTATGTTATTTTCTTCTATCTGGTGAAGATAGTGTACAAACCACAGTACGTAACCTACTAACACAAGATTCGATATTTATTTGGTATAAAAATACCGTAGATGTATTGTATTTGGGTTTGTTTCCTCTTTAATGAAAGTGGAGAAGCTTTGTATTAATGCACTAGATATAAATCTTCACTAAATCTTCTGTGTACGGTATCTTCACCAAATACACGGTACATTGATATCGACTATAAGCCTTCTTAATTTCATTAATTAGATTTTGCATTTAAGAGAATTTTGGTGTTGTCATTTCTCTCGCTACTGTTATAGCTTTCTGGATTTCATTAATTAGATTTGGCATTTGACAGCATTTTGGTCGTTGTCATTTCTCTTGCAGATTTTATAGTTTTCTTGATTTCATTAATTAAATTTGGCATTTTATAGAATTTTTGCCGTTGTCATTTCTCTCTCAGCTGTTATAGATCTCTTGATTTCATTAATTAAATTTGGCATTTGACAGCATTTTGGTCGTTGTCGTTTCTCTTGCTGTTGTTATAGCTTTCTTGATTTCATTGATTAGATTTGGCATTTGACAGCATTTTGATCGTTGTCATTTCTCTTACTGCCGTTATAGCATTCTTGATTTCATTAATTAGATTTGGCATTTGACAGCATTTTGGTCGTTGTCATTTCTCTTGCAGATTATATAGATTTCTTGATTTCATTAATTGAATTTGTCATTTGACAGCATTTTGGTCGTTGTCATTTCTCTTGCTGTTGTTATAGCTTTCTTGATTTCATTGATTAGATTTGGCATTTGACAGCATTTTGATCGTTGTCATTTCTCTGCTGCTGTTATAGCTTTCTTGATTTCATTAATTAGATTTAGCATTTGACAGCATTTTGGTCGTTGTCATTTCTCTTGCAGATTTTATAGATTTCTTGATTTCATTAATTGAATTTGTCATTTGATAGCATTTCGCTTGTTTTCAATTCTCTTTTGTCATAATGCGAAGTGTGGCTCTAAAGTAACGAAATTGCTAAACTTGTCCCGTCTGTCAATGTAGACACTATACCTATAACTTCACACATCGTAGGTTTAAGCTCACCTTAAGAAAGAAATCGCATCCATTAAGTATTTTCCAAAAATTCATCGCAGTTCGCTGCATATATAAAAATCCCCAGGGGAGAACGCCCTTATTATGGTAAACAACACAATGAACAGTGTTTGCTATTACAGAAGGTTCAGCCTCCTCTATTGTTCAGATAACTGCATTTACGAGACTAATGAAAAGGTTGGGAACGAAGAAACAGTGAAAGTGAGACCATTAGAGAAGAAATTTTAAGAGAGTTTAGGTGGTTTGGACATAAAAAGGGAAGGGATGAGAATTATATTGGAAAGAGAGTGAAGTCTTTGGGAATAGAAGGCAGAAGAAAAGGTAGAGCAAAAACTATGTTTGAAAAGGATTTAAGATATAAGGGACGGAAAAGAATCAATGAAAGTAACAGCAACTATAAATAAAATTGGTAAAAAGTGCAATAAAAGAAGAAGAACACATAATGGACCTATGTACATACTGGGTATCTGCTATAGGTTGTGTCAAAACTTTGTACAGCCCAAACGGCAGCGAAAAATTGGATACATTTTATTTGGGCACTAGTGAACGTGTTTAAAAAGATGTTTTTTGGACAACCTGTATTTATAATGGTCATTAGATTACATCCAACATTTTGGTTTATTATTTCCAATAATGAACCTTTGGAATCATCAAAAGGAGAAACAAATATCCCCTCCCCCCTCAAAAAAATATATTTTACGTTTCAACGTTCGCAGAATCTAAAAATGGAATGAAATTTGGTGTATAGGTTCTGTTTGGGGTCAAAATGTATCCCCAAATTTTGAATGCAAACCAACATACCGTTGGCGGCTTTTGCCGCTTTTTAGCCGTTTTCATTAATCCTGTCTAAAAAGAGATGGTAAGAGTCAGATTTAAAATTTGGTATGTATGTCAAATATGAGGTCTAATTATGTCCCAGAACTTTGGGTGGTGTATTTTTTTAGCCAGTAAAATAATTAACCTATGTGTTACTTTGGCAGAGTTTTTACTTTTGTGCCCATCATTTATTTCTTTTCTGTTCTGATAGCAAGAAATCACCCCCGTTTAACCATTTTCCAAAAGGTAATCGCACTTCGCTTCATCTTTTAATTAGCCATCCCCGGAGCTCACCAGAATCACCGATAATTCTATTACCGCACCAATATTGTTATTGTTCAAGTCATGTGTCTCATGTTTTATCATATTGGGAATTACCCATTCTGTGAATTAAGAAATATTCAGATCATTATATTACCAAGGCGAGGACCAGATTGGTAGTTTGGTGATCTCAGTTTGATATAAAATTGAAGAAGTGAGGATAATATCGGAGCAAGAATAACAAGTAATGAATTACATACTCTGCATCCCGGGTTGGAACAGTTGCTCCTTTTTTCTCATACGGGGTGTGGAACATGGCTGTATTCAGTACAGGGTTTTAAGGGTTCAGCCTCCACCTCAAAATAAAATCCTGGATATGAACCTGGTATGAAAATAAAGTTATGAGACTGATTATTTTCCTTCTTTTTTCTTTTTAATATTAATACATTTAAACATTGTCGTGATTTTTTTTTTTTTTTTTTTTTTTTTTTTTTTTTTTTTTTTNTTTTTTTTTTTTTTTATGAAGCGGGGGGCCTGTAGTAGTAAGATACCGCAAAGCGGCCTCGTAAAACAGTAAAATGAACCACGCAATAATTCGACGTTTCAGTGTTTTCTAGTTAGTCAATTGATTGCTTCAAAAAGGAAGAAAATATATTTTAGGATGGAATTTTTGTTAAAGTGGCAAGTGGCTATTGACACAAACTTTCAAATTCCTCTACAATCTCCCCATATGTTTATTCCGGCCATTCAACCTTAAAGGCGAACCCTCATCTTGGGCACCTCTGCACCAGACCCCATAGATGGCCAATAAAAATATTGTAAGTAGGCGCCCCCAGCCCAAATATTTGTGATAGGAGACCCGTAGGAATTGTTGTGACTGGTAGCATGACTTGCACTGCCACAAGGTTCAATGGAAGAAGAAGAAATCCTGATCTCTTTATACAAATATAATTTACCATCATGCCTCAAGTTCATAGACGTATAAAAGAGAGAGTATGGCTCAGGTACGGAACATCCACCCCGCCAGGAACTGAGACAAGATTACGCAATGTCTTTGATTATTCCATCTGCTTGTTATTCTGGGGATTTACCATTTTGCCGTTCTCTTATTTCTGTACTGAGCCATGCCTGAAGTTCATAGACTTATGACAGAGAGAGAGCATGACTCAGGTACGGAGCACCCACCTTGTCAGGAACTGTGAGACAAGATTACACAATGTCTTTTATTATTCTATCTGATTCTTACTTTGGGGATTTACCATTATCGAGTGAGTGGCCTTCCACATAGTGACCTATTGACTGTTTGTAGGTGTGGAGTCAAGTCGTTGATTACTTCCTCAGACAGTTTAATGAAAGTGAACACCAACATTCTCGCAAGCATCCTCCTCCATCCTGAAACTTCTAGTGTGTGATTAATCTTTTGACTAAATATTATTCATGAATATTAACTTAGGGTTGCCTCTTGATTATTCTCCATGCAAATATGAAATTGGATTTAAAAATGTCGTACGAAACAGTGTTGTCATCCTCACATTTCTTAAAATTTTCATTGTTATGGCCACATAACATTGCCAATGTGCACAGTTTTTTTTTTTTTTTTTTTTTTTTTTTTTTTTTTTTTTTTNTTTAAAATCACAAAAAGGCATACATAGCCAATAATTATAAATTACAGAGTACATGATACATGAGATAAAAAATTAAAATAAAAAGAAGTAATAATAATTATAATAACAATAAAACACGGGTAATACGCACGACAGTCAGACTGATAGCTTCTCAACCAAAACCTCTGGAATCCTTTCGACCGCACCATGAAAGAAGTCCACCCCTTCACAACTGGCGACGTTGCCCAGTCTGAGCATTCTA
This sequence comes from Pachypsylla venusta, assembly GCA_012654025.1. Lineage (NCBI taxonomy): Eukaryota > Metazoa > Arthropoda > Insecta > Hemiptera > Aphalaridae > Pachypsylla > Pachypsylla venusta. The sequence goes on along the minus strand of CM022884.1, from coordinate 9,632,726 downwards.
GGAATTGGACCGTTCTGCCCAATATTGTTTTTAAATCGTGGAATATTGAAAAGATCTTTGTTGCGCGTTTGTCTAGCGGGTACTTTAAACTGTATCTTGCTTAAAATTTCAGGGCAATATATTTTGTTATTTAATATCTTATGCAAGAACCGTATATCATTGACGCGTCTCCTGCACTGCAATGACATGATGTTGTTTTCATGCTGAATTTGTTTATAGTCGTGGTTCTCAATATTGGTATAAGTTTTAAATGCAACCATTTTGAGGAATCGGTGTTGTATTGCCTCTAATGCTTTTATTTGATATTTATATTGAGGTGACCAGACAGTGGAGCAGTAATCAAGAGCTGATCTAACATAGGCGTAATAAAGGACCTTTAGGGTAGTGACGTCCCTGAATTCTTTGGTATTTCTATAGAGGAAGCCCTGCATTTGGGAAGCTTTTGATTTAACATTTTCTATGTGTAAGTTGAACTTCAAATTATTCTGGAACGTCACACCCAGGTCCCTCACTCGGCCATGCCTGGCCAGCTCCCGATCGTCAATTTTATAAGATATTATCTGCGGTGTTTTAGATCTGTGATATGACACAACGCAACACTTTTCAACATTAAGATCCATACGATTTATATCACACCAGTGACGAAGGCGCGACAACACCCCATGAGCCAGCCGCTCCCCGCCAGGCCCGTCAACTCTCAAGGCCAATTTTAGGTCGTCTGCATAAAGCCAGAACTTAAGATTAGGTAAGATCTCTTTAATATCGTTGATAAAGAGATTGAAGATTAAGCCTGAGAAATGTCCACCCTGTATACAACCTGAAGAAACGTGTATTGGTTCGGATTTATTATTGCCTATTTTCACAATTTGTGTTCTGCCCGTTAGAAAGCTCTGGATCCACAAAAGAAGGCTACCAGTGACCCCCAGGCCCTCCAACTTGGACAGCAGTAAATTGTGGTTTACCTTATCAAAAGCTTTTGAGAAGTCAGTATATATGCAGTCAACCTGCCCTCCTTCCTCAAGGACGTCCGAAACGTACTGAGAGAAAGAAATTAGGTTGGCGGTGGTAGATCTTTGTCTCATAAAACTGAACTGGTTGTCGATGATGAGGTTACTGAGAGAACAACATACCTTTGTAAATACCAACTTCTCAAACAGTTTGGGAATCACTGATATTATTGAAACAGGTGTGTAGTTCTTGACATTATTTTTGATACCAGACTTGTATATGGGTGTAATATGGGCTACTTTCCATCTTTCCGGGAACATCCCTGACCGCAGAGAACTATTAAACAAAATGGTCAACGGACCAGACAGGGAAGCAACATTTCTCAGAAAGTATAAGGGAGAAATACCATCCGGCCCCGCCGACCCTCCCTCACCGAGGCTACGCAAGCCATCCACCACATCTCTCTCCTCCAATACAACTTCAGTAAGATGGGTCGTTCTTGAGTATTTAAAATTTGGAGGAACAACCATTTCATTCGAATAAACGGTAGAAAAATTCAGTTGTTTGTTGAGGCAACATTTGTTGAGGTTGTGCAATGTTTCTTCAAAGATCTTCCTTGGTGTTTTCTTATTTGGTCCTTTGAGTTTCCGTATCTGTGGATGTTGAGCATAATAATTGTCCAGGATTTTGTGAAATTGCCCGGTTGCACAATGCTTCTGTAGTTTTCTTCCTTGGTGTTCTGAGCGACGTTTCGGTATCTGTAGATGCTGTGCATAATAATTGTCCAAAGATTTTATGAGATTGCCCGGTTGCACAATGCTTCTGCAGTCTTCTTCTTCGGTGCTCTGAGCGACATTTCCATATCTGTGGATTTTGAGCGCAATAATTGTCCAAGATTTTGTGAGATTGCTTGGTTGCACAATGCTTCTTTAGTTTTCTTCCTCGGTGTTCTGAGTGACGTTTCCGTATCTGTGGATGTTGAGCATAATAATTGTACAAGATTTTGTGAGATTGCCCGATTGCACAATGTTTCTACAGTTTTCTTCCTTGGTGTTCTGAGCGACGTTTCCGAACAATTATTATGCTCAACACCATCTGAGACCCATTTCCCATTTCTGTATTTCAAGTTGTAGATCATATTATGGTGAACGCATTTTTACCTTTTTCCAGAACTAGATGTGCACTCAGGAAAAACCTTTGGGCTCGAGATTTTCAAAGCTAATCAAAATTTTCAAATATTTCCGTATAGTGTTTGGAGCAGCCTAGGTGAATACAACAATAAGTAGCAGCATGAAAAATAGGATTAAATTAATAGGTAACAGGGGACATTGGAAATATAGGAAGTGGGAAAAAAATCTGGTATGGATATCACACGACCAATAAAAAGAACAAGAAAGTATTGTAATTGACTGCAAGAGTGAATCAAAATTCTTTAAGCTGCAAACTGGGCAATTTTGAATCTAGAAAACCTGGCGATGCTCGTGTTCCTCATACGGCAATAGTTTACCTAAATCACGTTCCCACTAACGAATTTGTTGTCGTGTGACACAATACATATTTTTAAATTGGAGTATACCCATTATAAACTTTATTCTGTCAAAAAAAAAAAAAAAAAAAAAAAAAAAAAAAAATCGTCACTTTGAATTTTGACTTGACGTCCTGCGAAATCGTGACGACAAAAAATCTAGTGAAATGCGTAATTAAATGGATATGTTTCAACGACATGTTTGTCAATGATCATGACAAAGAAATCGTCACGTGAGAAGACTGATAAATTATAAACGTTTTTGGATTATTCATTTCAATTATAAACGTTTGGAAATGTCACAAAAAAAAATCCCCCTTCCCCCTCAAAATTTGATATTTTACGTTTCAAGATAAGCAGAAAAAAATCCATTTGTCCTCCTCGCCGACCGCCGTGATAAGCACTTTTGCCACCTGGCGCTGACCAATTTTGATGAAATTTGATATAGAGGTCCCGTTTGAAATCGAGATGGGCGCCGAAAATTTTGGGTGCAAGCGAATATACTCTTGGCGATCTTTGCCGTTTTTTTAGCGGTTTTCAGTATCGGTGTCTAAGAAAAGAATGGTAAGGGGTATAGACTTGAAATTTGGTATATAGGTCGTATTTGGGGGAAATCAAATATACCGCTGGCCTTTATTTATCCTGTCTAAAAAGAGAACCAGAGACTTGAAATTTGGTATGTATGTCGACTTAAGGGTCTAATTATTATACCCTCGAACTTTTTTGGGGGGGGGTATTTTTTAGCTTGTAAAATAATAAACCTATAAGTTACATTGGCAGAGTTATCTTCCAAGAGGAAACACAACCATACGCCAGATATTTTTGCTATGGTGAATCGTGGCAACGAGTTGTTATTTTATATTCTGTAATACTACACAATAATGCATGCCTACCACTATATGGTTCAAAGTAATTCGCTAGTGAGGCAATGATAAAAGCAGAAAAAGTAGTTTCTAATCAATGTAAGAGTGATAGCCTTTGAATCAATTTGATCTTTGAACAATGGCGGCTCGGCCAAAATATCTCTTAGGTATTAATTTGGCTACGCTAAGGAAATAAGTGGGATGTAGCCACCGAGGAGAACAAACTAAATTTATGAGGTTGCAAAGCTCGTGTTAATAAAAGACGCTTGGTGGAAGGACATCCAGCCTTTTAAAAACTGCTTCAAACCAAAAAAGTTACCAACAAACTGCAGTCACTACATATGAGAAGCAAGCGAGGGATACCGTGCCAGGAAAGGCTATACAGCTACACAGAGTAGGCACTGAACAGAAGGTTGTGCCATGCATGGGAGAATTAAGGAAGCGCTGTTCTCCGTGGCCGAGTTGTTAAGATCACTGATGCTTGGTCTGGCTGTAAAAAGGAGTGCCCTCAAATAATGTAAACGCGGTTTGTGGGAGCATAACATTTTTTAAATACATTTCTATAGTATTTTTTTTGAAATCAAGGAAGGCACCACCCACATCAAATAGAATCGGGAAAAGGTGACGTTAAAGAAGAAGAAGATTAAGGAACTAAGAACAAGAATCAGTGGCGCACACAGGGAACGGGTTCCGCCCCCCCCATAAAAAAATATTCAAGTTCTTATGCCCATACAGTGATCGAACCCAATATTACGTTATACACGGTTAGCGGTTAGCTGGTATATATAAATCACAATAGCTTCCTCACCCTTTCACCACTGTATAACAAATTACTGAATGAGGTACAGAGTGGGACAGAATAACCTGACAAGATTAAAATGTTCACTACAAAGTCATAACTTATCGTAGATTGTTGATGTTGGTTTCATTTTCTTCCCAACAGAAGGGGAATAAGTTACAATGGAGGCGAGGACCCCCTGTGCATCGTGCATTTGTTGTGGAGACATTTTTCAGAATCGGTGATTCAGTGGCCATTAGTTTCTTTCTCACTACCAGATCAGATCACGTGGGAGGGTTCCTACAATACCACTCTACATGTGGACCCATCATTTTCAGAGAGACTGGTTCTACATTGGAAAAGAAGCCTTCAGGCTTCAGGTATCGTTGGCTCATTTTTCCGGCTGTTAGAACACATAAAAACGTCGAAGCTGTGCGACATGCAATACAACAGAGTCCTCGCCCTTCTGCAAATGTCTTCCACAAATCATTCATAATTATGTTCAATAAATAAAACATAGCCAACGATCATACCACGTTGAATACACCAGTTCCCGTCAGATCACTGAAGTTAAGCAACGTCCGGGCGTGGTCAGTACTTGGATGGGTGACCGCTTGGGAACACCACGTATCGTTGGCTTTTTCCGGCCCAACCCAGGCTGGGTGAGGTCAATGT
>CM022884.1:9583094-9624981 GCA_012654025.1 Pachypsylla venusta | reverse complement strand
GGGATGTCAGGAAGGACAAAGTTCTGGTTCAGAATAGATTTCCTAGGGTCTAGCGATTTTTTTTATTTTCATTTACATTATTTTATTCCTGGGATTTAATTTTATTTTTTTGTAAGATAATAAGAAATAAGATAATAATTGATTTAGTTTATATTTTTTTCGTGTATAATAAAGTAATAGTGACTAATTGTAATAAAAAAAAACATTTTATCCTTTAATTTGTTTACGGGTACTTTGTACTCCCCCCCTCTTGGCAATGCACATAATCAAATAGAGCTTGGCAATCCTAGGGTTAATTTGATGAGACACGAGCGCTTTCGTCTGTTACGACATTGTTAAGTGAACAGTTCTTTACCTACTCTCTTTAGATCGCTTGATTCTCACAAAAACAATAGAAATTTCGTGGAAACACCTATTTTGTTGATGATCAAGTATCATCCTTGATTTAGAGCAGAGTTCCTTCAAGACTGGATGCCATTTCTAACACCAAACTTCTGTATTTACAAGGGTTTGAGACCGTCACCTAATGAAGCTGATTTGCTATCCTCGATTTGCTCCGGTGGCAGCAAGTAACATTATTTTTATCACTAGAAATCCGGGAAAGTAATTCGAATTGAACCGTGCTGAAGCACGTGCTACACCTAAACACCTGCTAGTAATGGATCATTTGAATTATTATTCTGATATAACTATTTGGGTCTCACTATAATTGCTATTTATAGAATGGTCAAAGGTTTCTTTTTATTCATTAATAGTCTTGATGTTGCACTATTTTCCCTAAAACAGAAGCGTGCTGTATTATTTTCGATAATGAACCTTTGGAGCGAACACGAGAAAAAAAAAGTATTCTTTGTGTTAGGTATTAAAAAAATTAAAAAAAGTTTAGTTGAAAAGGGTCAGAATTGAAAGTGAAGATATCTAATACAAACTAGGTGTCTAGGTTTAGCGTACTTATATCATGCATTGTTTTGTTTTTCTTGGCGATGCTAAACTAGCGTTTCGCTTGATATTACCAAATTTGGTGCTAACTGCAGCATTTTAGGATTTTAGTTTATTATTTTCAATAATGAACCTTTGGAGCGACCACGAGAAAATAAATATTCTTTGTGTTAGGCATTATATTACCAAATTTGGTGCTAAATGCAACATTGTAGGATTTTAGTTTATTGTTTTCAATAATGAACCTTTGGAATCGCCACGAAAAAAATACCCCCCTTAAAATTTGATATTTTACGTTGAGTATGTACAATCCAAAAATCAAATAAAAAAAAATCCGTTTGTCCGCCGTCCGCCGTGATAGGCATTTTTGTCCCTTAGCGTTGACTGGTTTGGTTTGATATTTGTTGTATAGGTCTCCTCTAGGCTCTAATTGTGCCCCGATACTTGTTTGCAATCGAATACACCCTTGGCGGTTTTTACCGCTTTTTAACGCTTTTCATTAAACCGCTAAAAAAAGAGAATGGTAAGAGCCAGAAACCTGAAATTTAGTATGTATGTCATATTTAAGACCTTAGATCACTGAAATTAAGTAACGTCCAGAAAGGTTTTACGAAGTGGGTGAACACTTGGGTTCTTGTCTTCTTAGGCCCAACCCAGCAGGGCCGGAATAACAATAGTAGCACTTGTAGCACGTGCTACGGGCGCCGCGCTTTGACAACTTACACTAGATATTTCGATATTTCTGGGTTGACAATTGAAGAAAAATATCATTTTGACGTTGCCCCCAACTCTTCAAAGTATGTAGTAAAATTTAATTAGGAAATTACAAGTAGGTAGGTACCTACTACCTAGGAATTTAATAAAGAAACGAGTATTGTAACATAAGCAAATTGGTTAGTCTAGGTACATTAACCAATTTGCTCTACCAGCTGTTAGGTACTAGACCAAAAGGCTAAAAGATAATCAATTTTTCTACTTGCTCCAAAAAGCAGACTACTTAGACGGCGCCGGCGGGGGGGGTGAGGGATGGTTAATCCCGCCCTGCAACACAGGCTGTTTCATGTGGTAAGCTGGCTTTTAAGTTTCCAGGAAATGCATGGTAAAACTCCTGTCTCGAATCATCTATAAGAGATGTTAATCTATATTCTTCGATTGCGATACAATTATTTATCTGATTTTGACGTAATTTTCAACTTTTACTTTCAGGCGGAAATGAAGGGAGCGAGTCCGTCCGAGTATGGACTGGTGTTTGGTGTATTTGAACTCGTAGTATTTCTAATTAGTCCGTTCTATGGCCATAATGTAAGTTTTAACCTTTACAATGTGGTCATCTTTTTTTCGCTCAATGAACGATTTTGAAATTTGAGCCCAACATATACCTATTTGTCCCAGATGTCCTAGCGCAGGCCCCGTAACTTTTGAATAGTTTGGAATTTTTGAATTCTGATTGATAGTAAAGGTGTCACGGTCATTTGATTGGTGGCAGCAAAATCCAGGTTCGATTCCTGGAAGTGGCATTTTTTAAACAAAAGTTTCGGTTTCTCAAGAATATTAAATGGAATGTTACCAATATTATTTTTAAATTTAAAAGTTGAAACAAAATAAGAACTAATTTTCATTTACACTTTTCGAAAAAAAATAATAATCAGGGGCAGAGATAGATGGGTCTGAAATCTGAATTCTTATTTTGTTACAGCCTGTATCGAGCTTTGATTTAAAGTACAATTATTGTGTTCTTGAAAAGGTCTACTGAAATCATCAAAAGTACACATTTTCTGCCAAAATCAACTGCCAAAGTCAAATCTCATTTTTCTTCAGGAGGTTTTTTTTTATTTTTTTTTATGAACATATTTTCTTTATTAATCCATACATTCAGTTACATAATTCAAGAAATAAACAATATTGAAAATAAAATAAAGAAATATGGTACCCCACTTGAAATATGGTACCCCACTATAGATATAAATGAGTTTGTGTTAACGACAATGCCCGTTTAGAAAACGGGCATTGCCGAGTAGAAAGTCCGGAGTAAGGTTATGATTTAGTACAAACAGTAGAAAGTAACAAATATGGAAACATTTTAGCATTAAATAACACATATTATTCAATCAAATCATGGATATTACTCTGATGAATCGAATGGCCATGACCACTTTTCTATCTCCAGAATCAATTATAATTAAAAAATTCCAAGCCGTTCCAAGTCAATTTACAGGGCCTCCGCCAGGACCTCTGGGACATACTGTATATTATGTATAACAAATTAAGTTGATAGATACGTACTACTAGCATATCAAATTGCAATGGGTAACTATTGCTACAGAGAGGTACGCACCAATAGGAGAAGTAGGCTTTACAACTTTTTATGCGTTGCATTTTTCGGTAATCAAAACTAGACTTTGAGTCAAAACTTTAGGCTAACGACAGACTAGCCGAAAAATAATAGTAGGTATTTTCCATTGTAAGACGTTAGACAACGCACTATTGGTTCAGTGGAACTGTAGACTCCATAATGTTTATATTGCGACCAAATAAGGACTTCCTCCTTATATTTTTAATTACAATGAAAATATTTAAAGAACATGTTAATTATAAGTGTCAAAAATATTTATTATTATTTATTAAAACAAAACATCCAGAAACATTATGAGACTTCTTAATCGTCCATAATTTTTGAGTTACGGCTGATTTTCCGATTTTTGTATGGGTGTCACTAATTGTTTAGCCAAAACAATAAGAGATAGCAAAAAGTGAGAAATATTAACAGAATAAAAAATAAAAAAATGTCGATTGGTTTACGGCCGATTTTTTATGGAACTTAGAAAATTATATATATATATATATTTTTTTATTTTTTTGAATAATCTTATTATTACTTGATATCTTTTTAGTTAAACAGGATTGGTCCTAAAATTCTTTTCAATGGCGGTATCTTTACGACAGGAATCTGCGCCATTCTGTTTGGTTGTCTGGACATGGTACAGGGCCATTATCCATTCATCATACTCTCATTTATTATTCGGATTGTGGAGGCCATGGGAAATGCAGCTTTTTTGACAGCAAGTTTTGCAATCATTGCAATGGAGTTCCCTGATAATGTTGCAACCACTTTTGTAAGTATCTATCAAGGATGGTAGCCAAACAGCAAATTTTGCAATTATTGCAATGGAGTTCCCTGATAATATTGCGACCACATTTGTAAGTATCTATCAAAAATGGCAGCCAAACAGCAAGTTTTGCAATCATTGCATTGGAGTTCCCTGATAATGTTGCAACCACTTTTGTAAGTATCTATCAAATATGGCAGCCAAACAGCAACTTTTGCAATCATTGCATTGGAGTTTCCTGATAATGTTGCAACCACTTTTGTAAGTATCTATCAAAGATGGCAGCCAAACAGCAAGTTTTGCAATGGAGTTCCCCGATAATGTTGCAACCACTTTTGTAAGTATCTATCAAAGATGACAGCCAATGAACGGATGTTTTTCTTCAATTTTTGCAAATCGCCAAAAAATCAGCCCTATATGATTTCTCGAAAAAAAGTAGCTGAGATCAATATCTTTCTTCTCAACACGTATTATTCCAGAGAGGAAATCAGGTATTTCTGTTGGGTGTCCCTAATTTATGAATTCCTTTTTTTCAGGCATGTCTAGAGACCTTTTTTGGGCTAGGTCTTATTGTCGGTCCAACGGTTGGTGGAGCTCTCTACCAATATGGATCTTTTATGACTCCATTCGTTGTTTTGGGTTCCTTGTTATTCCTATCAGCTTTGATGACTTACTTTGTTCTACCAGAACATGCTGCAAGAGAAACTGACGATCGCACAGGTGGTGAGTACGAGTAGAGGATTACTTATAGCAATGAAATAAGAGAGTAAGCTAAGAGGACGACCCCATGCCAGAGTGTGTATCATACTCGCCTTGCACCAGGAAGTTACTTGGTTCGAATCCTGGTAGGTTCAAAAATTTGAAAAATGTTTTTTTGGAATCTTCTTCTTGGTCTGGTTGTGTTTGGGGATAATCAACTTCCTGAGGCAATTATTATTAAGTATTAGCTGTGGTAATAGCGACAAGTAGTAGCATTATGAGAGGAAATTGTTAACCCTAAGGATTGCCAAGCTCTATTCAATTACGTGCATTGCCAAGGGGGGGGGGGGACAAAGTACCCGCAAACAAAATAAAGGATAAAATGATTTTTTTTATTACAATAAGTCGCTATTACTTTATTATAAACTAAAAAAATATAAACCAAATCAATTACTATCTTATTATCTTACATAAAAATAAAATTAAATCCCAGGAATAAAATAATGTAAATGAAAATAAAAATAAAATCTCTAGACCCTAGGAAATCTATTCTGAACCAGAACTTTGTCCTTCCTGACATCCCACACAGACAAATGTCTTTTGACACACACTTATTTCTTGCATGTGGTACATAATTACACAATTTAGACACGTTAGACAATTTATGGTAGCTTTAGACAATCAATGTATTGGTTACATGCATTGCCAAAAGGTACTTTGTACTTTATACCCCCCTTGGCAATGCTAGGGTTAAGTATAGCTTGGTGTATTGAAGTGATTTTGTTAGAAAATACCTTGTAATACTCTGATGCCCACAAAGTTGTGATATATTAACACAAAGAAGTTTTTTTTTATTACTTAGCCAGGGACTCTGAGCTTAGTCCATGGCGCCCTTGGCTAAGCACGAGGCTCATCAAAAAGATTCGGAACTGTTTGGAAAGAGTCCCACCGGTGCGGTTGGCAACATATTTTAAAAAGGTTCCTCCCCGGCAGAGCGGTTTTTTCAGATGTCTGAGAGGAATAAGAGTTGTTTTATTGACCAGATTTAGGGCTGGCTAGTTATAGGCCAATCAATAAAAAAAAAAAAAAAAAAAAAAAAAAAAAAAAAAAAAAANAAAAAAAAATGATAATAATAATATTGACCAGACTTTTTTGGGCTTGCGAATTCGAAGACCCACACCTGGAAAAACTCGCCAAGTAAAACTTTAACTATGCGTGTGTCCAATGTGGCCTTACTGCGTGATTAAGAAATTTCACTGATACCTACCCTTGGAAAGAAAAGATTTTTTTTTTTGTGTACCTTCCGGCAAGAAAATCACTTTAATTTGGATCACTATACAAGCGAATGATCCAAATTAATATAGTTTAATGGAACCTCGTTGTATCTACATACATTTAGTTCAGGCCCTTGTAGTAACTAAAAATTAGTTTGTAGACTAAAAATTAGTTTGTAGTTTGTATGAAATTTCTAGAGGCCCATTTAAACTGCCTGAACATACACGAGCATCGAGCATTCGTGATCGTTGCTCGCCAGTTTTCGACGAGCACGAACACAAACGAGCATTCTGTTCACACTGCTCGAGCATTTCTGACGATCAGTTACTCGAGATCAGGCCCGAGCACGAACGAGCATTCACTTCGAACATGATCGGCTCGTGGCTTCTGTTTACACTGCCTGAGCCTAGAACGAATGCTCGTTCGTCACCTCTGTTGGCGGCGAATGCTCAGGCAGTGTAAATGGGCCTTAGGGAAAACAAATTTTGGTGGAAATAAATTTTATATTTTCCGTAAAAGAAAAAATATTTTTGCAGATAAAAAGAAAAATTGTAATACGTAATGAAAAAATTCTGAATTCCGAATTTAAAATTCAAAATCTGGCCAGATATCACATCTTTAAAGGTCCATGGCCTTAAAAGACGTATCCTACTAAGCATTCACACTAAGCAGTGACAGTGCCGGCAAGTTATTCCCACTGAGCGTGAGCTCACAGTGATGCACTGTCACTGCCACGTGCCGGTCTATTATGAACATGCTCCTTCAACTGCTTGGAAGAATATTTTTAGTTTTGCCAGGCGGTTCACTTGCCGGTCACGACACCGTCACTGCTTAGCGTGAACGCTCCTTTACAAGCTGAAAATAATTCATTTTTCTTATATTGTTCCAGCAAGACTTTTGGATGTATTAAAAATTCCTGGAGTATTTTTAGCGGCTCTATCAATCGCTGTTACCTCCATGAGTATTGGCTTTTTGCAAGCCACTTTGGAGCCACATTTAAGACAGGTAAGAAATAATGGACTAGCCAACGTCCATGACGCGTGAACACAGATCCCTTAAAATCACTGAAGTAACGTCCGACGATGTTTTGTAAGACACCACCAAGGTTCTATCGCTGGTGATGAATGGTATTCCCGATCCCCCCCAGGATTGTTTGAAGCTGGTTAGATAGTTTTCTGCGGAGGATAAAACTGCCTTCTAGAATGAACTAAAAAAGACGTCATTATAAAAAAATATATTTAAGCGAACATATTCGCATCTGAGCGAACGTAGTGCGCCAGGCCAAGTTCCAGAAAACACGAGTATCTTTACACGAAGCAATTCACCAGGTTCCTCACACACCGTCAGATATCCGGTTCTACAAGGGATATTAGGACATTGAAATTTTGAACATACATTCCGTAGTATAGTACAATACTACAGGATAAACTTCAAAAGTTAATGTTAACCCGGGCAGGAGATAGGTAATTTCAAAGTTTGCACTTTTGGATACTCACTGACTGACTGATTCACTCATCATCAAAAGTTTTAGGCAATTCCTGTACTTATACTTAGGGCGCTGAAATTTTGCATGAAGTTAGCAATTAACATCCAAATAAAGGAAAAGATTTGCGTACCAGGACGTCCTCTTGGGTAGAACAGGCCATCATGAGGACGATGGCCGATTCTTCGCATGCCCATTAGACTTTTACCACTTTTAGAAGATAGTGTCTATCTCAGTGAGACAACCTCATATTATTGTTCTTATGTATTAACCCCAGGATTGACAAGGGGGGAGGGGAGTACAAAGTACCCGTGTTTTAGCAAAAAGCTTGTAGTAATCAATTTATGATACTTATTTTAATGAGACCTCTAATAGTTGTTACAAACAATAATTTCCATCATAGTATATACAAATATGTATGTTCTAAGCCTTCTAAGTGATGATATTGAAGCCAAACTTTTGGTACTTCATACCCTTCCCCCCCTTGGCAGTGCGTGTACCAATACATTGATTGTCTAAAGCTACCATAAATTGTCTAAAGTGTCTAAATTGTGTAATTATGTACTAATGCAAGAAATAAGTGTGTGTAAGCACTGTCAAAAGACATTTGTCTGTGTGGGATGTCAGGGAGGACAAAGTTCTGATTCAAAATAGATTTCCTAGGGTCTAGCGATTTTTTTTTTTTTTTTTTTTTTTTTTTTTTTTTTTTTTTTTTTTTNTTTTTTTTTCTTCATTTACATTATTTTATTCTTGAGATTAAATTTTATTTTTATAAGATAATAATTGATTTAGTTTATATTTTCTTAGTTTTTAATAAAGAAATAACGCCTTATTGTAATATTGTAATGCACGTAATTGAATAGAGATTGACAATCCTAGGGTTAATAAAATAAATAAATAATACCGTGATGTTGAATAAAGTCGCTCGTAATATCGTGATGTTGAATAAAGTCGCTCGTAATATCGTGATATTGAATAAAGTCGCCCGTAATATCGTGATGTTGAATAAAGTCGCTCGTAATATCGTGATGTTGAATAAAGTCGCTCGTAATATCGTGATGTAGAATAATGTCGCTCGTAATATCGTGATGTTGAATAATGTCGCTCGCAATATCGTGATGTTGAATAAAGTCGCTCGTAATATCGTGATGTTGAATAAAGTCGCTCGTAATATCGTGATGTAGAATAATGTCGCTCGTAATATCGTGATGTTGAATAATGTCGCTCGTAATATCGTGATGTTGAATAATGTCGCTCGTAATATCGTGATGTTGAATAATGTCGCTCGTAATATCGTAATGTTGAATAAAGTCGCTCGTAATATCGTGATGTAGAATAATGTCGCTCGTAATATCGTGATGTTGAATAAAGTCGCTCGTAATATCGTGATGTTAAATAATGTCGCTCGTAATATCGTGATGTTGAATAATGTCGCTCGTAATACCGTGATGTAGAATAATGTCGCTCGTAATAGCGTGATGTTTTAGTCGCGCATGGTCAGTTGCAAGACATGTTCCTTCTTATATTTTCAGTTTCACATGTCTCCAATATCATTGGGTCTTATGTTTGTAATCAATGGAGGAACATATGCTCTTACAGCTCCTTGTTGGGGTTGGCTCTGTGATAAGCACGTAAATCCTAAAGTGGTTACGGTTTTGGGAAGCATCCTGTTAGTTGTTGGCTTTAGTTTAATTGGTCCAGCACCTTTTATACCTGGAGAAACGTAAGTAAAATCATTCCAAATGATGTCCACCCCTTTTTGGCTTCGTTCGGCTTTATTTGAGCGAGACCCGCGTCACTGTCACACAAGGCAGAAGGACAGGGAAGGAAGGAAAGAGCGACACTGGCGTCACTGTCACACTAGGCAGAATGACGGGGAAGGAAGGAATGAGCGACACTCGCGTCACTGTCACACTAGGCAGAAGGACAGGGAAGGAAGGAAAGAGCGACACTCGCGTCACTGTCTCACTAGGCAGAAGGACGGGGAAGGAATGAAAGAGCGACACTGGCGTCACTGTCACACTAGGCAGAAGGACGGGGAAGGAAGGGAAGAGCGACACTGGCGTCACTGTCACACTAAGCAGAAGGACAGGGAAGGAAAGAATGAGCGACACTCGCGTCACTGTCACACTAGGCAGAAGGACAGGGAAGGAAGGAATGAGCGACACTCGCGTCACTGTCACAGTAGGCAGAAGGACAGGGCAGGAAGGAAAGAGCGACACTCGCGTCACTGTCACACAAGGCAGAAGGACAGGGAAGGAAGGAAAGGGTCAAACTAGGCAGAAGGACAGGAACAATTCAGTTGCTATTTCAATGTGAGTAGCGACCAGTGGCCGCATTAGAAATTCTCACCCAGCCTGGGCTGTACGGGAGAAATAGCCAGCATTACGAGGGCGTAAACCTATGTGTACATCCATATGGTACAACCTCGCTGGACTTTGAGTAACCTCAATGATCGGACTGGAACTGATGAATTCAACGTGCCGTAGACACTGACTGTCAAGTACAATGACCTTTAGTGTTAAGGACCAAAGTTAATGAAAAGCCAACCTCATTGATGCAATTTTTCTGTTTGAAATTTCCAGAATACTGTCTGTCACTATTTTGGGATTAGTGATTCATGGACTTGGCATTGCTGCACAATTAGTGGCATCATTTACTGATGCTTTGAGAACAGCCATGTAAGTATTTGTTTCTTCAAATACGACAAATGTAATTAATTAAGGAGCATCCACACTACACACTTACACAGTAAAAGTGTCAGTGACCGTGCCACGGTGATTTTAATTACACCCGTCAGTGTTTTCTTCGTGCTCAGACAGTAAACTTGTGTTCGCATAAAACGGTAATGGTCAAGATATTTTCATGTGAAATCAGTGTGAATGATTACGGTACAGCATCAGAGAGCACTGTTACTTCCAGTGTGTAGTGTGAATGCTCCTTAAGTTGGTTTAGCGTAATGGTAATATTATAAAGATAGATTATTTTTTGAATCTCTAAATACTTTTAAGTTCACGCGACTAGTACATTGAGTTCGTGTTTTGAGGGCGAAACTGAATTGATTTTATAGAGAGGAAAGATCAGGGCTTATAAATGAAACTGGCCTACTCTTTTTATTATCTAACTTTTTCCAAAAATGGGGGAAAAATCAACTTCTGAGGAAAAAAGAAGGGAATTTCTTTTGAAATATTTAAACATTTTCAAGGTTAAATCCAATTCTAGAGGAACAGAAAATTTCTGTCTTCTCCAAGATTTAACTTATTTTATATCAGTTTTTGGCGTTTTCTTTTTTTTTTAAAAAAAAAAAAATTGAATTAAAATTGGTAGGTGTCTTACTTTGTCTTGAGAACAAGCAAAGAGAAATGAGAAAAATATAAGTTAAATAAAAAAAAAACACGCTTATTTTTTGTTTCTGATTTGTGTAATCTCATTAAAATCTGATTATTAATCATTGATGTTAACTAATTTATAACTTTATTTCATAATTTCAGATCGTATGGATTTCCTAATAAAAAAAAAAAAAAAATGGGGCGTGTACCTACTTATGTACACGCGTGAGAAGTTATACTTCTTTTTAAAAATAAATTTAATAATATATCAAAAAAAACATTATACCACAACCGGGAGTGAACTCAGAACCTACCAACTATGGAACAGGGGCCTTGCCACTGAGCCACGACGTTCTACGGACATAGAATGAGAAAATACAACATTTAAATAATTATTTTTCTATAACTAACTCCATCTTCATCATTTTTTCATAACTAACTTCATCTGTATTATTTTTGTGTTACACTGATAATTTTTAGTTACAGGTGCGCGCGCATCTTAAAATTTCACTCTCATCATTTTTTCATAAAGCGCCTAAAGAATTATAACTTCCAAAAATAAGTTAAATAAAAAAGCACGCTTATTTTGAGTTCTGATTTGTGCAATCACATTAAAATCTGATTATTAATCATTGATGTTAACTAATTTATATCTTTATTTCATAATTTCAGATCGTATGGATTTCCTAATAACTTAGAAACTTATGGCCTTATATCTGGTTTGTGGACATCCACATTTGCGTTTGGTGCATTTGTTGGCCCTTCGGTTGCCGGCGTACTTTATCAATACTGTAAATTTCGGTATGCCTCACTGTTTATTATTATTCTTGCTTCGATTGTGGTAAGTTTTACAAATAGTTTTGTTATTGTGTTTCAGTTACAGTGATCATTTTTGGGGAGTAATTTAGGGTCACGTTCTTTGACAATTCCTTTTACTTACCAAATCAAACATTACCAAATGTTTTCATTATATTAAAGTACTTTCTATTTACACTAGTCCGATAGCTTCCGACTTGACATGATACCATAAAACGTATCGCAGACAACGATGAACGATGTCGGTGGGTGTGGGAGGAGGAAATAATCAACTCTATTTAAGAGTGTCGTGTCTATACAGCGTGTCCCAGAATGTCAGATCACCTCACCCCCCACCCACCACTAACGACTTGGAATTTTAATTCTTTAAAACTTTAGAGCAGTGATTCTCAACATTTTTACCACCGCGGCACACTCCACATGATGGTAGTAATTTCGCGGCACACTTCGTTAACAAAACATTCCCCTCCTCATAGAAACAAAAGAAAAATATTATATAGCTTTAATGTTGGAGTACACTGCACATATTTATTATTTATAATATACAATCAGTATTGAGTATAATACCCCCGACTTCAGTCGAACCGTTTCTACAAATTCAGCAATTAGTGGCTGATTTGTGCCTGATGTTTCTTACATAGCCCAGGTATGCGAGGTGCAATAGTAGAGAGACAAATGGTCATATGATCGTCAAGAGTAGAAGAAAGCATTCTCTGACGCTTTTTGAATTTTTTGTTGGTCACAGCAGAAAACCCGTGCTCAAAAAGCCATGAAGTTGAAAATTGAAGAAACATTCGGAGTGCCCCTTTTGATGTCAGTGGGTATTCCCGTTGAAGGGATACCCAGAAAGATTTTGGAGACATGTCTCCATATTGTAATTTGAGAGTTCGATCATTTTTTCCATAGATTCCTTTAGCTTGGAAAAGCATGGTGAATGAAAATGTGGGTTGAAATTATGTCTGAATTGAGCCAGTCATACTAAGAGCTCCGTCTGTACATATCCCAACACAGTGTTTCCAAGTTAGTTCATTGGATATGAAAAAGAAGTGCGTTGTCTGCAACACATCTTGACCTGTAGTAGTTGTTTCCATTTCTTTGAGAAAAAGAAACTGATTACGTATGTCATCATTATCAATAAAACGTATAAAATCCATCAGATAGCATTTCACGGTGAAATTGAGAATCACTGCTCTAGGGATAAGAAAGAGGCCCTGACCAATCGTATGGTTATTGTGACCTCTAGGTTCTAACCTATGAAGTAAATTTTCATGACAAAAATTGTCGATTCCTCGAAAAATTTAAATGGAATGTAAATGTAGGTATATTTCTCTTTGATATTATATCACAATATTTTTGTGGGCATCCTAGTATTACAAGGTATTTTCCACAATCTTTCTAATATCAATAAGTCTAAGCTACCCTTTCAATCTATAATTATAAAACGCAAAGCCCAGTTGGTATACTGACTGACTGATAATCAACGTAGCTCCACGATGGCTAAACGTAGAGACTTGAAACTTAGCACACAGGTTCCTTTTAGTATGTAGGTGCGTAATAAGGAAGGAAAGAAAAAAATAAAGTTCAAGTGGGAGCAAGTTACCGCCAAAAATGACGCTATTTAGCGGGTCTTTTTGCAATTTTTTTCTGGGCAAACTAAAAGAGATAACGAAAAATGACCGGGAATACACCCCCCCCAAAATAGTATATAGGAACCCCATAAAAAATATGAAATTTGAAAATTTCCGGTTTTTATCCGATTTATGGACGGTTTTCACCAAAATGGGAATTGAGAAGTACCAATTCGGGATGAGCGAGAAAGCTGAAATTTGATACAAAGGTGTTCCGAAGTACAAAAAGCCATATCCTTGAATAAAATATTGAATTTTCTAGCTAAGAGCGGTGCTCACTCTGGGGGTCGGTTCCACTAAAAACCCATAGTTAAGAAGTATCACTTCCGGATGAGCGAGAAAGCTGAAATTATATACGAAGGTGTTCCGCAGTGCAAAAAGTAATATCTTAGAGTAAAATATTGAATTTTCTAAATAGGAGCCGTGTTCACTCTGGGGGTCGTTTCCACCAAAAATCTAAAATTGAGTTGTTGAATTTTGTAAACGTAGCGAAGCACGGGAAAACAGCTAGTTACCTTATAATATTAACACTTGTCGCTATCCACCATAGCTACTCAATTATCCACAGAAGATTGAGTTACCCCCAAAACAAAAACAGACCGAGTAAATCGAAAAAATCTTTTTCCAATTTTCGAACCAACCAAGAATCGAACCCGGTTCCTCCTTGGTGCAAGCCAAGGGTGATGCACAACCTGCCAGGAATGCTGACGGATATTTTTTATTTGTCAATTTTATTTTTCAGGGTACTCTAGTAGTCATCTATTTAATTGTATCAAAACCGAATGGAAAATACAAAGAAATCATCAACGAAACAGAACCAATCATAAACAAACATCTAGAAAATGGCCATCATCACAGTACATTCAATCTAACTACGGCCAAACTACTTGGCTCAACCAGTTCATTGAATTTGGAAAGACCTCCAGGAATGAGTGGCATCATTCCTTGTAATAGTTATAAGAACCGGTTGGGGACTTGGAATAGAAAAGATTCCGAATATATTTTTAGTGGACAATCACAAAGTTATGGAAGTCATTTGGATAGTCCTTATTGCTGATAATGTGATAAATATAAAAAAAAAATGTCTTAGAAGAATCCAACACACAAGGATGAAGCAGTCATTGTGGAATATATGGTCCGGAAATAAAATAATGGCAACGTTGCATTCGATCTGGCAACACTGGGATGTAGCCAATGGCAAGAGTGACTAGGCCTGTTTTATTTATTTAGCTTAGGGCCGCCTGTGCCAAAAAAAAGTGAAGATGGTGTTGGTGAATACAGATTGAACTCTCCGGATGAGAGAGTTTTAACAAAATATTTAAAAATGTAAATACCTAATTCAACTTCTGAGGAAATATTAAATGTCAAGGTCAAATCAAATTCCAGGAGATTTGGAAATTTCTCTATTCCCCATAAGTTAAATTTTTTTAACTTAATTTTTTTTTTATTTCTTGTTTGTCTTTGATTTGAGGTAAGTCAAAGAGAAATGAGAAATAAAGTAGGTAAATAAATTGAGATGAATATAAGCTAAAAAAACACGGCCACAGTTGAATAGGTATAACGCCTTCAGTGCAAGGCGTGAATTTTCTAGAGCCACGTGGTCCAATCCAGCATTATTTATCGCGTCATAATAGTAGGATAACATCTGTGGGACTGGTTTGCAACAAATCGCATGAGTTATTGATACTTGAGAATCCTTACGGATAATGCAGTATCTTCTCCTTGCTTTCTTCATGAGTAATGGAAAAGATATCGTTTCCGACCCTTCCATTGGTCGCCTTTTACGACCGGCATGGACTTGGGTGCCTTGGAAGTATACTTTTTAAGTCCCCCTATCCACAGGAGGCGTTTATCGAGTAATGCTGTTTTATAGAGCCTTCTGAATATTGAATGTGTCACATTTTTATCTCGTTTATCTTGTTTATCACTCTGTGCTTTCAAAAACTCAATTCTTGACCAGTGACAAGAACATATCTACAGGTCCTTAATCTGCTTATTCACACGACCCGAGTTTTTCTGACTTTTTCCACTTCCCGAAATTAAAGAGTCGGCCCAAGGGGTTTCATTTTGGGACTCTGGAAAACATACTGATAGCTGTAATCGACAAACTGAAGTTTATCCGGATTCTGAGTTCCAGCACTGCTATATGAGGTGTGGAAGAACCGTCTACGTCTCTGTGTGGCTACTCAAGGCAGCTAATTTGAAAGCGACAATGTCTGAATGTAAATTTATTCAAAAAAATAAAAAAATCAGTCTCATTACTTTATTCCTACACCACTTATATGTACCTAATAAATGAGCCTTAAATGGATTTTGGGAAAATGAAAATGTCCAAAATTTCAACAGGAAGAGGATTTGCCGATGATGTTAGTCTTGAAGGCTACTCAGAAAAAAAACTTACTAAGACCGCTGTAACAGAGTTGGAAAAAACTGGTTATAAATAAAATTTTGAAAAAAAGTGTGTCAATTATTAATGTTGAAGTGGGAAATCAGTAGGTCATGTAGGTACCTACTAATTTCCTCATTTAAACATCGATTATAAATATTGTTATCAATATTATAAATATTGTTTTGAAGGGCTTGGAATTTATGAATTCTGATTGATTCTAGGGATGGAAAAGGGGCCATGGTCATTCGATTGGTAATAGTAAAATCCAGGTTCGATCCCCAGAAATGACATTTTTTAAACAAAAGTTTGGTTTTCTCAAGAATTTTAAAAGGAATTGTACCAATTTTTAATATAAAAGTTAAAATGAAATAAGTACTAAATTATTTTTACATTTTTTGTAAAAAAAAAAAATCATGGGCTTTTATTGTGTTCCAAACAAGGTTACCCATCTACTGAAATTATCACAAGTATAATACAATCTCATTTTTATAAATGTAAATTTAGGCCGTTCATAAAACGGACTTTTTCGGGTAGAAAGTCTGAATTAAGGTTATGATTTAGTACAAACAGTAGAAAGTAACTTCAATATGGAAACATTTTAGCAACAAAAAAAAAAAAAAAAAAAAAAAAACATAACCTTCTCATTTCTTTCACATTAGGGCAAGAGGAATGAGAAATTCATAGTAAACACCTCGTATTCCAAATCAGTATTTGTATTTAAAATTTCTCATTCCTCTGGCACCCCTGTAAAAGGAATGAGACGGTTAATATTTGTTATTTTATGCTAAAATGTTTCCATATTTAAGTTACTTCCTACTGTACTAAAATAAATCATAACAGACTTTCTATCTGAAAGCGCCCGTTTTCTAAACGGCCTAATTTTAATATTCTGACGAAAAATGGACTAGGACTTCAGGGACATTCTGTATATTATGTCATTCTGTATGTCCGTACACCAACTTTTAAAATTGGAATTCCTCTCAATTTTTGAAATTTGGGATGATCTAGTGCCACGCAATTGGTTAAAATCCTTCGAGCCAAGGAACTATCATAATCATAATAAAACTGACAATTTCTCAAGGAATTTATATAAAACTGTACAAATATTTTTAAGATAAATAAATGTTCATTTTTTTGCTTCAATTCTTCTGAAGTATTTTTTCCATTGCAGGCCTTAAATTACAATTTTATAACCTGGTATCCATCAATACTTCATGAAATATTCGTCGCGATTTTTTTTTTTTCTTTTTTGCTTCAATTCTACNTTTTTTTTTTTTTTTTTTTTTGCTTCAATTTTACTGAAGTATTTTTTCCATTGCAGGCCTTAAATTACAATTTTATAACCTGGTATCCATCACTACTTCATGAAATATTCGTCGCGATTTTTTTTTTTTCTTTTTTGCTTCAATTCTACGAAGTATTTTTTCCATTGCAGGCCTTAAATTACAATTTTATAACCTGGTACCCATCAATACTTCATGAAATATTCGCCGCGATTTTTTTTTTTTGCTTCAATTCTACTGAAGTATTTTTTCCATTGCAGGCCTTAAATTACAATTTTATAGCCTGGTATCCATCAATTACTTCATGAAATATTCGTCGCGATTTTTTTTTTTTCTTTTTTGCTTCAATTCTACGAAGTATTTTTTCCATTNTTTTTTTTTTTTTTTATCGTCACGTAAAAAAAGCGACTATGAGCGACAAGCTCATGCTACTACGATCTATTAATTACTATAGAGCCAGCATTCCACCCAAAAAAAAAAAAAAAAACTACCTACCTATTATTAAAAAAATGGTCATACATTGATGAATTGCGCCATTTTTCGATGAGTATCCGTGTTCACATGTGTGTGATTCGTCCCGCCGAGTAAATCTTTTGTGTTCACGCGTGTGAACACAAAAAAAAATTGAAAAATGAAAAGTCAAATAATGTTTTAGGTAACAGCTAAAAAGAAATAAAATAGATTTTTTTATTGTCTTTCATCGTAAAATGTGAGGGGAGTCTATATTATTAATAATAATTGATTAATAATTAAAACATTATAATATTAGATTTATTTTAATAACTTTAGAATAAATATTAATTCGCAAGGTAATTAAATAATAATTAATAGGTTTATTATAATAAATAATGAGAATTTCAAAGGGTGCCAACATATCAAATGGAAAAGTTTGGAATCTAAATTTGAATCTGCTTAAATTTTTATCACATTATTTGTCATGATTCCAAATTTTGTTATTTTTTTCGACTTCAAACAGTGTGATAGGCAAATATATTTGATTAAATTCGCTATTAGATTGCAAACACAAACATGACCAAAATTTGTCTAAATAGTCTGATAGGTTAAGTTTAGAGATGGTATTTAGGATGTTTGTAGTCATTTTGAAATTGAAAACAAAAATATGTAACAACTACAATTAATTTGATGAGACACGAGCGCTTTCGTCTGTTACGACATTCTCAAGTGAACTGTTCACTTGAGAATTTCATCAAATTAATTGTAGTTGATACATAATTTTTTTTTTTTCAATTTTAATAGTCTGATTTTTTTTGATAGGGTTTCAAACACGTTTGTCATGTTTGATCGTTTTTAAAAACTATTTAATTAATCTTACATTTAAAAAAAAAATTCTGGGTCGTCTGTGGACAGGTGGACACCCAAGTCCTCAATTACCGAAAATACACAAGTGAAGAAAAACTAAATTAACTTTCGAGTTAATTTAGTTCAGAAATGGTATTGGGAAAAATTATAAAATAGGTATCAAAATTATATTCATTACAGATAAATATCTGTTTGCTATGGTATAATATACAAGAAAATTTATGCAGGGTTTGCACTTTTTGGTTGTCCCATAGGATTTTATATCCTCCCAGTATATCACAAAATAGAAATGATAGTGGTTTTTGTGATTTTAGGTGTATCTATTGGTCATTCGAGAAGGAGGTTTTACGTTCTATTCGTTGGAAACTTGCAAACCAGCTATACCCACATTGATCACTTCCAGCCTGGGTTGGGCCCAAAAAATAGTCAGCATCACGAGAACGCGAACCCACGTGGACATCCATATGGAACAATCTCTTTGGACGTTGCTCAGCTTCAGTGATCCTACGGGAACTGATGTATTCAAAGTGCCATGGATGTTGGCTGAATTTCAAATAATTTTCTATTCATTGGAATGATAATCTTTATATATAAAAGGCAATGTCCTGAGTGACTGATCAAAGTAGAGCCGAAATTATTAATGCTATTACAGACTTGAAATTTGGCTCGACAATCTCGCTGGACGTTGCTCAACTTCAGGGATCCTACGGAAACTAATGTATTCAATGTGCCATGGACGTTGGCTGTATTTCAAATAATTTTCTATTCATTCGAATAATAATCTTTATACAGGTTCGTATTTAAAAAACAAAAGTTGGACCCCCTGGGGGCCACATGGGACCTGACCCTGAAAAATTGGTCACACACACCATCAGGTGGTTTCATTTGGGGTATAATACCATGGAAAATTTAAGGGTTAGAAATCGCGAAAAGTAAACAATCCATCCCCATAAGAAATACATTGGAGCGAGAGAGATAGCATAATACATGCATATACATACATACAACACCGTACACGCCTACTTACTATTAACTTCCGATTTTTCAAAGGCAAATCATAGAATGTACTAATAGCACGGGAACGGCCATGCCTCTAAGGCGCCAATCTATAGGCCGTAGCAAAGCACGGTCGAAACAGCTAGTATTAATTATTTTCAAATCACACATAACTCAAAATATTTGAAAATAGATGGCCACAAACAGTGGAAACGAAATCTTTTTCATTTTTTTTTTTTTTTTTTTTTTTTTTTTTTTTTTTTTTTTTTTTTTNTTTTTTTTTTAATTGTAATGTGGCTAGATTACAATTAAAAAAAATCCCGGCCCAAATATTCACGGGCCACCACTGGTTAATTCATAAAACAAGATCCACAAAAACAATATAATTATCTATATGTACAAAGTATGCGGATCTTGTTAGTCGTTTCTGAGAGTTTGACATTGGAGAGAATCTCAAGGCCTTTTTACTACAATTAAGTATTGTTTATACGGTCAGAATTCACTGAAATGAAAAAAATGTAATGCAGTCAATGGAAATTAATTAGAAAATGTTATGCAATCAATGTAAATGCATTAGAAAATGTTATGGAATCAATGTAAATGCATTAGAAAATGTAATGCAATCAATGTAATTGCATTAGAAAATGTAATGCAATAGAAAATGTAATTCAATCAATGTAAATGCAATAGAAAATGTAATGCAATCAATGATCAATGTAAATGTATTAGAAAACGTAATCCATCAATGTAAATGTAGGTAGAAAATGTAATGCAATCAATGTAAATGTATTAGAAAATGTAATGCAATCAATGTAAATTCATTATAAAATTTTTGCGGTTACCTGCATTACTAAGAATTTCATTTACTAATAATCTCTTAAATTTTCTAGCAAACTAAATTTTCATACTCCAGTAATGCCGCCTGCTAATTGTAGCTACCTACTTACATTATCAATCGTCGTCCTCAGGACGCTGAGTGCACCAGCATTCACAAAGTACAAAAATTTTAGACCCCACCGGGTTCTCCTCGTGAAATGCCAGTGTGATACCAACTAAGCTAGGAGGACTGCTCCATGAAATGAACCATAATTTCGATGATATCCAAGATGGCATAAATCACTATGGCATATTACCAGATTAGGGCCGAGTTTTGTTTTCCAAAATGTCAAACAATATTAGGAGATGTCAAAACTATAGATTACAAATTTTGCCTAAGTATAAAATAGGTATAATGCATTAAATGGATTGATAGTGAAGCTAGAGGATCTCTTAAAAAAAAAAAAAAAAATGCAGGACAAGAAAAAAAAAAACATCCTATCAGATATAATCTTCACGAAAAAAACCTGGTGTGAACATCACACGATTTTCCTTCCCTCGAAAAGAAGAAGAAAGTATTGTCAGACCATTCTCTTTCTTGGCATTATTCATGAAAACTTCCAAATATGTAGCCCAAAACCAGCCTCCAATGGTAGACCATTTTCTATCTCGGCATTATTCGTGAAAACTTCCAAATATCTAGCCCATAACCGGTCTCCAATGGTAGATTGGACATCAACAAAAACTTTCATATTTGCAATCCATGCATAAAATTTATATAAATAGGCACTAATTTTTTAGCTCAAGCTCACGTCCTTCTCCTTTCAAGTAGGAACTGCAAAAAAAAAACGGCCGAAAATCTCGACCAATTCACTCTACAGAGAGCATCACTTTGGTATTTGTAGTTGTATATCTATACTTTTAACGTCTGTGGCAACACTATTTCGTAAAAAAACATTTGTGGATTATAATTTTGTTAAATTGGGATACTATATCAAGTAAAACCATAATGAGGTATATAATATAATACTATATCTTCACTTGACTGTAAAAATATTATATTATCTACCTCATTTGTGGATTATATTTGAAAACAAATTGAAAATTATAACAGAGTAATTGAAATAACTAAGTACAACAGGATTCTCATATACCATTTTGTGAATAAAGAGGGACGTAACTAGTCAGCAACCGGAGCAACCAACCTTTCGGTGCCCTCTCCCAAAATGGGCTATGCCCGTTTTGGCGCCAGAAAAACCTCGCGCCTGGGGCAGTCACCCCTTTTTCCCCCTCCTTGTTACGTCCCTGATAATAGGAATATGTACAGTAATATTTTCATATATGCCTTCTTCGGAAACTGCTGCTCTCAAAAGAGTGTTCCATCACGGCGGCTCTGATGTTAAATGAGTATACATTTTTACACGCAAAAATGATTTTTGTCTTGTGTTTTCAGATTCAGTGAGTTAACCAATGAGTTAATATTATATTATATTAACTTTGGTAACCCTTTAGCAAATTTTATAAGTTATAGAAAAAATAAAATTGAATGTGAACAACACGTAAAAATGTATAAGGAATTTTAAAGCGCTGTAAAAAAATTCATGCGCCCTTGAATCCACTAAATACAAACAGTTTGGCAATAAAAGAAATATTTAAGGTAGGGCGTAAGCTGAGACACACGCGGCGCAGAACACGCAACACAACACACGTCAGAAAACTGTGTCGCCATATTTCCTAATGGTACTGCGTAAGCTGAGACGCATGCGTGTGCGTGCCTGGCACACTCGTGTGCCGGCATGTCACAGTTTGTAGTACAGACATAAATTTGACGACACACGCGACGCAACTATTGATCGAACATGTCTTTAAATGGCATGCGTGTGCTACGTCCAGCATGCGCTAGTGTGTTGTGGTAGGTTGCGGTACCTATTGGTAGGAGGGACAAACAATTCGTGTGTTGCGTGGCTTGCGTGTGCTGCGCCGCGTGTGTCTCAGCTAACGCCCTACCTAACTGTAAAATATTAATAATTAGAATGGTAACATAAAACTTAAGAGCTAATAATTGTTTGTCGTAATTATATAGATTTTGATTATAACAACATCCTTATCGGAAGACCAACGTTGTGACGAGACACACATCCGTCAATTGCCATAGCATATAAGTGGATGTTGCCGCCACTTTAGTATTTTCACGTCATTTTTTTTTGGCATTGCGCATTGAGCACTAAATATCAATGTGGCAATATTTAAATACATATTTCAGAAGTCTCCAACCTATATAGGCATCAGAATTTAACGACATAGTTCAATAAAATACTAAATTTTTATCAAAAACGATTTTTTAGATTTACAATGGCATGATAGGCTGAGTAATATTGGAGTGAATGTTGAAAATATCTTGTAAAGCTATGATGTCCACAAACATTGTGACATAATTACAACAAAAAGAAACATACATTTACATATATTTAATGCCAGCAACAACTCGCCATGAGTTGTTAATACTTGAGAATCCTTACGGATAATGCAGTAGCTTCTCCTTGTTGGAATTTCCGCGGAAGATTGTCAGCGAGTCATCACAAAATTCAATCATCACATTATAATTCAGTGTAAGGCCACTAAAGTTGGACATCTGAATCTTTTCGGAGACTATTTTGAATATGTAATGAAAATAGAGCAAAATTATTGCAATATGAATTTCGTCACTAATTCTTTATTGTTAGAGAGAAACTTAGCTCCCTCTGCAAAGCAACCTAAGCAAAACTTGATCCCAAGCATCAGTAGAGCAAAAATCCCAGTCTCTGCTGAGCTAACATAGGGAGGGGGTGTATGACATCATTTCGAACCTATGGGGCACCTATAACCTATGACGCATAATTAGACCTCACTGACCATTCTCTTTTTAAACAGCAATACTGAAAACCACTAAAAGGCCGTAAAAACCGTCAACGATATATTTGATTGCTCCCAAAGTTTCGAGGCATAATAAGACTTCAAATGGAACCTGTATACTTATATTTCATCCAAATCGGTCAACGCTAAGAGGCAAATGTGTCCATCACGGCCGACGGAGGACAAACGGAGGTGCTGTACGACGCGACGTCCCTTCGAACATAGCTAGGAACATTTACAATAGAAATCATAAAAAATAATTAAAAAAGATAATATTGATTCTAAAATTATTAAGTCGCTAGCTTTCATTATTACTCAGATTATCATCATCAGGTAGATAGAACACCGCAGAATACTGTCCGGATTACTATAATTATATAGGACAATCCGGACAGTATCTTTAAATGAGGTTGTACCTACCACACCAATATGACGTAAAAGAATACAGCCCTGACTAATCATACATTCCAATTTAAACATAATTTTAAGTTTGATGAATTATGACCGTGTGGCTAATGGATTCGGGCATTGCAGGTTCAAGTCCTGTCACGGATGATATTTTAGCCAGCGTCTATGGCACGTTGAATACACCAGTTCCCGTTCGATCACTGAATTTAAGCAACGTCCAGCAAGATTGTACCATGTGGGTGTTCACGTGGGTTCGCGGCCTCGCGATGCTGGCTATTTTTATAAAGAGACGTTAAACCATTTTTTTTTAAAAAAAAAGGATGAAAATAAAATGAGTCATAATGAACAACATTATAAGAATTCTTTGAAATCAATAAGTTGTTAGGTGCATCACAAGTAATAACATCTCATACTCTGATATCCTCACTTGCTCCCTTCTACTCGGAATACCGTACCGAAGTTCATAAGTCCCGAATAATTAAAAGACCAGTGCCTATTTCACAGAATAAGGTTTGAAGTTCAGTCATACAGTGTTATAATTAAAATCTATGGTAGTTAATAATTGATCCAACGAAATATCTGAGACTCAGATTCTGACAATCTCTCCAGTAATTTTTCCCAAATGTTCGTGCGAGTGATATAAGAGTGAACATCTCAGAACATTTTGATATACAAGTGAACATCTCAGAACATTTTGTGCTGCACTGTCTTTAAATATTTTAATAAATAAAAAGAGCTACCAGCAAATATGAAAACAAAATCACTTGAAAACCACAAAAACAAATCTAATAAAAACTGGGACACTCTGGTGGATTCATGAAACCAAATACGTTAAGCTCATAAAGGCTTCCAAATATCAAAAATAGAAAATACCATACCATTAGAATAGCGCCATACTTTTTGTCTAACTTCCAACCGTTCATGTGCGTGGCGGCAATTAGAAATATAACTGTTGAAAATAATGATAGCGTTGAGTAAGTTAAGCCTGAAATAAAACGGAAAATTCAACTTGAACATCTAGGTATTTGATGTATTCTTTTTTCTATTTGATGACCCAGACGAAAAGATATCCTGTTTTAGGTCAAATTTGTCATTGGCCAGGCAAGATGATTTTGGTAACTTTACCCCGAAGCACGGGATACCTGTTAGTCAATCATAAATCACTGTTTGTATACCTACTAACGAATCCAGGTACGTTAAGTTGCCCGGGTCATGTCGGAATTTCCATGTTTTTTGTGAGTTCTATCGTTAGTGCTGGTTAGTACCGTAAAAATTATCGTTATTGCTCTTACTGTTACGGAGATATTCAACATTTTCTCTGGATCGGCCAAACGCAAAATTACAGAACCAATCATTACTACCCGATGATGGCTAAGCCTAGGAACTTGAACATAGATATGTAAGGAAGGAAATAACTTCAACTCGAAATGAGTTATGGCCAAAAATAATGACACCTTTTAGCGGTAAAACTACACCACGCAAACGGTTAGATATATCAAAAATGACTGGGAAAGGATTTCTACAAAAATTTTAGATTATTTCCCGAAACATATAAAGCACAAAAACTGCAGCCACGAGGAAAGGGCGCTTTCAAAGTTGTGAGAATAGTTAGTTGGCCAACAAATATAGTATAGATGTATGACCACATCTGAAACATTAGGTACCTAGCAGACGAGGACATAATTGCAGTAATGAGGCGACCGAGGGGTGCCAGCCAGCTAGCTTCATTAGGTGAGGGTTCTAATGCCGTGTAAATACATAAGGTTTAGTGTTAGGAAGGGCATTCAGCCTTTAAAAAACTCTGCTTTAAACCAATGATGAGAGAGCATCTGCATAAAGTTTCTACGCAGTCCCTATGAACATTGGGAGAAGCAAGCTAGGGTTACCGGGCCAAGAAAGAGTTACAGCTGAAGGGAGTAGACACCGAATAAATATTGTGGCGCCGACCCCAAATAGAATTGGGAAAAGATGCGGCAGGAATTGTGTTCTTCTTCTTCAACTTCACCCTTTCCCAATTCTATTTGGGGTCGGCGCCACAATATTTATTCGGTGTCTACTCTCTTCAGCTGTAACTCTTTCTTGGCCCGGTAACCCTAGCTTGCTTCTCCCAGAAAAATTAGCCTTATTTTTGAAAGTGGTTTGACTTTTTAGAGTCCTGATAATAATTTATCTGAGGTCTCAGAATTTGGTTTTGGAGGAGGAAGGA
Organism: Pachypsylla venusta; assembly: GCA_012654025.1. Lineage (NCBI taxonomy): Eukaryota > Metazoa > Arthropoda > Insecta > Hemiptera > Aphalaridae > Pachypsylla > Pachypsylla venusta. The sequence continues at coordinate 9,599,395 of CM022884.1, read as the reverse complement.
AATTCATTCTCGTCAATTTATCTCTTAAAAACTATCGTCGACATCCACAGTAAAAATGGAGTTAATTTTTACATGTATAATACGATATAATATGTTTAAATATTTGAATAACATGTTAATTATAAAAAAAAACTTTTAAAATAAATTAAAACAAAACACCAAAAGAACTATTTATAATTATTTATGAAGAAACTAGTTTTGAATCATTCGATTCATCATCAGCCTAGTCGAGTCAACTTCCATCCTTCGACTCGACAAGACTGATGATGAATCGAATGATTCGAAACTAGTTTCTTCATAAATAATTATAAACAATACTTTTAGTAAGTGTTCTGTTTTAATTTATTTAAAAGTTAATAGGATATATGTACCCAAATTGTACTGGCGTCTTACCTTTACTGTAAACATTAACATGACTGCCAGGTTTGATAATTGCTGTTTGAATAAACCAAGGAAGACCCAAACAAACCAAAATATCAAAAACATTACTCCCTACTGCATTTGATACCGCCATATCTCCATAACCTTCCTTGACAACGGCTAAACTTGATAGAGCGTCCGGGACACTCACTCCAGCAGCTACAAATGTCAAACCCATTACTGTATCCGGAATGCCTAGAGTGCTTCCTGGAAAAAATCAAAAAGAGAAATAGTTTGAAATGCTGTTTCTTTGTGTTACTATGTCACACACAACTTTGGTGCTCACTGCAGCATTGTAGAATTTTCCCAATATTAAGCATTATTCATTTTTTTCAACTTTAGCAACAAAGTTGGGCAACGGGTCGCTATGCGTATTTATGTCCATGCATACTCATTGTCATCTCGAGGCTGAGTAGCCCCGAAACATTATCTGGTGTTTTGTTGTTAAAATATACCTCCTAGCCACCTAATCTGGAAGTGCTCTAGCTTTCTACCTAATCAGAAAGTGCTCTAAAGTTTCAAAAACTCTCTCCCGTAAAATGTCTTCTTTCCCGGGAACGAAAAAAAATGTATGATTTTTAGAATATTTCTGATATCTTGGTGTAAAAATACCCCTCCATACCAATTTCATATTTCTACCTATGCTAGAAGTACTCTAAAGTTTCAAACCCTCTCTGCCATAAATCTCTTTTTTGTCCGGAACGAAACAAAATTTTAGGGTTTTTAGAATTTTCTGATGTTTTGGTGTTAAAATATACCTCCATATATCATTTTAAAAATTACCCACAATAAATTGTAATCATCCAAACCATAATGTTTGTAAGAATGCACAGAGATCCAAAACATTGATGACACCACACCAAGAGGTATCACTTACCCACAATTGTAATCATCCATACCATAATGTAAGAATATACAGAGATCCAAAGCATTGATATACAAAATGTGAACGGATACCAATCTTTGAACTTCTCCGTCTTTACATCTGGCATGGTTTTTCGGCATAAATAGTGAATAGGATAAGTCGTGTACCAAATCACCAATGTGAATACAGTTGCAGGGTCCGGCTTTTCTAAGGGATTCACCTGAAATTTACGCAAAACGTGATGAAATGTTATTTCTGTAGCGATGATCTTCTTAAAATAACTGTTAAGATTAAGGTTAAGAAAAATGGTAGAAAAAAGTTGATATGAAGGTACTGAGAAGGTTTTGATGACCCGTGCCCGGAACTGTGATGATAAGCGTTCCAGGTCATATTAAATACTCGTATTTTTTCTTGGTCATGTAGCCACCGAGGGGAGCAAGCCAACTTCATTAGGTAACGGTCCGTGTAAATATAGAAGGCTTGGTGTTGGGAAGGTCTTCCAGCCATTAAAAAAAAAGGCTAAATAATGATTATACTTTTTCTTCCTTCTGTTATCCTTCATTAAATTTACTTTGAAATATAATATTTAAATCCACGAGATAATCACATACTTTAAATCCGGCACTGAGCATCATGCCAATAAAACTATTAAGAAGTGACAAAAACCTGGTCTGATGTGCTTGCATTAGACAACATATAAGTAGGTATCAGACCAAACACGTTTTGCCGCTAAAAGATGTTAATTAATTTCAAAAAGTGGATTTCCAGGTGAAAATTTTGTTTTCATCATTGAAAAGTTTGGCTGGCCTACCGATAATCCATGAGGTTCTCTGGGTACATAATAATCAGGATTAGCTCCAATTGGTCCTTGGGGTACCATAGTAATAACAGGTTTTACGGTTCCGCCATTAGCAGTTTGGTCCAGGTCGATATTTTCAGTTGCAGCATAACCTGTTGAGTAAAACACATCATTAAGAAAATGATTGATTATTTGCTGGATTACAATTTATTTATATTTTACTCGATGGCGAGTATCTTGACCTTATACTACGCATCTAGGGTAAAATGTGGTGCACCCAGGATTTTCATTCGGACGGGGGGGGGGGCATATCAACAAGGTTATTTCACAAGTAATTTTTTTTAATGTAGATACCGATTCTTTGGTCGGAAAACTTTTCCGTCCGTCATTTGTTTGTTCATTTCACCAAAAATATCCACTGTTATTGATACAAACCCTCTAAACTAACAAAACTAACACCGTCAAATAATGAAGTACTTTGTCCCGAATTACAGAAAGGTACATAGTTTACTGCAACGTATCTAAAGGAAACTTTAACAAAGCTGACGGAAAATTTTAACGGGGTTCAAGAACAAAGGCTACTTGAAAGCAAATGCTGCCTGAAACAGCTTTGTAGAAAGACAGTACATTGAAATCTCTCTCATAAATAATTGATGATCAGTAAAATGTCTCGTTGTACATTAGTATTCGTATATTCGTGAGCTGAATTCGTCTTTAGGTTCCCTGCACCCAAATTTTTTCCCATAGAAAGTAACTTGTATGCAGTAGGGAGGGCAAATGATCGGAGCAAGGTTAATTAGCCTTTTGGTTAAGTATTTTTTGTGGCTATCAAGCCTAGGATTTAGTTGCTCCATGCTTAGTCTCCACGCTAGTAGCAAATTTTAAGCTGGTTCCTCATCCTACCCGCAGAGTTTACACAAAATTTGTCCTAATGGAAACCGTTAGTGTGCAAGTATTTTCGCAGACCACAATGACCCGCGATTTGGCACATGGTTAATCGGATATTTTTAGAATAGACGGTAAGAAGTTTTATAGTACCTAGAAGTTTATTTAGTGTCATATCTTGGGTTGGTGATGTAATGATAAGACGCTCTGACTGGAAAACAGTAGGGCGTGGGTTCAAATCCAGTCAACCCATGGAATTTTTTATCCCGATGAATTTGATATATTTACATTATAATAGTAACACCTAAATGCCGGTGTCACAGAACTCTTCAGTCCTACACGGGCAGTAAAAATAAGGACTATTATTATTATCTTGTATTGCAACACAATGGGAACACACAAGATTGAAACTTAACAATATTAAATATTATTGTCATTGTAGAATTTATTTGGATAATGAAGGGAGGGGCGCTCATTTTTTGAGAAAATCAATAAAGTTAACCCAGTTGGAAAGTTATGACACGCTGAATGCGCTCTGGGAATCTTGCCAAAATTATAGACTTGAACAAAATTTAACGTTGAATGGTTGATACAATAACTAACATTCTTTCACTTTGACCTTTTGAAAAGAAAAAAAAAAAAAAAACATATATTTGTACCGGGATAACTTTTGACTACAGGGGGGAGGCACCATATTTCTTGGCGATTTTGTCTTTGCAGTAACCGAAAAGACTTAATCTTCAAGAAATATGGCGCCTCCACCAACTGGCGCCCGCGGCGTCTAAACAATTGGACTCCATTTTGTAATAGATTATCATAGAAGCTTCGGGCTTTCATTATTGGAGGGCAGAATATTCCTATTATTGGTGTATTTGGTTGAATATTGGACGTTTGTCCGATGAGAGTTGGCGCAAAAATGGGTGGTTGCCTCGGGTCATTACTAGCTTGGTTACGTTCCTGTCTGATTTTCATGAAATTTGGTATGGACATTCATTACGTTCAAATTTTGTGGTTGAAATTAGAGACGTTCCTGCATCCCTTTTTGGTTCATTGTGTTGTTGTTGTTGTTAACGTTCTCAACAACCCTCACTGTGTCTTCAGGCAAAGGGAGGCGGCCACTCAAACAGGATCTTTCCATAATGCTGGCAGCTCTAGATTGGTTGGGTTTGATGGACAGTTAAATCAATGATATACATCATTAGCAGCCAGCATACATAGAGGACAGCGATCAGATACTTCAGGGTTCAGCAAGGATCTATGTAGGTACCCGCAAGGATATCGATTGTCTTACCCATTTGTTGTTTGGTGCCATCATTCATCAATTGACTGCCTTCCTCAGGCATATTGTAAGCTTCTGGAATGGGTGGAACAATATTGACGCAAGGAATGGGCAAACTATAAACCCAAGCTTCAACCAATTTGTTGTGGTAAAGGATAAAACAATACAACACGTATGTGAGCAACATTAAAACCGACTCAAACCTGGAATAATTAACATAAACTTATTAATGTCTGTGCATCTGCATACAAAAGTCCTTTTGACGAAAAACCCTACTTTTTATGCAAAAATTTACACAAAAAGGGGTCCACTTTTTCGATACTATCTTAGAAAAATACAAGAAAATAAAAATCGTTTGGGACCAGACAAATACTATTAATTTTTTTCTGAGCAACTAACCTAACTTAAAATATGATTAATTGAAAGTAGAAGGTTAATTTTCACGATTAAATGGTGAGAAATACGAGAAAACTCACTTTTAAATGTTTAATTCACAATTTTATTGCTTGTAAATCGACGAAACTTTGGGATTTTTTAAAAATATGCACAGATTTTTTTTTTGTTTTTGTGTATTTAACAGGTTAGGTAACATGAAAAAAAAATCACTACGATTTAATTTATTTTCGTTTTTTTCCGAATGGTGCAAGAGTTTTTAGGGAGCAACTTTATGAGGAGAACCAGTTTCATCGCTGCATGGCCGATCAAAAATGTATATATATATTTTTGGATTCCTTATGTAATGAGTATGCAGAATTTTCACGATTTTTAATTTGACTGAGTTATGGCCAAAATGCGAGCCCTCCAGTAAACTTATCCAGCGCTTATGTGTCACTAAATTTTGGAGAAAATTTGAAGTACTTTCAGGCGCTAAGCCAGTACATTAACAGTGAATTTTTTGAGTTCCTCTCAGATTTTCCTAGATTTTGGGAAAACGAAATAAAATAAAATAATAACTATTTATAAAAAAGAAATTAAATGATAACACTTCTGCATTTTGAGTATTAGAGTGGATTCAAGTAAAAAGAATTTTTGCATCAAGATTCTATGTGAGGCGGGTCACTCTTGATGTAGTATTCAATCTAAACAAAAGGTACCTACTTACCAATTGACTTTTTCATTATAAATCGCAATCAACATAACCAATATACTGAGAGCATAGAAAGCACAATCTCGACAAAGAGGATACCAGTTGAGATATGACACAGATCCGGAGAAGAGTCCACACACAGCTATGACAAACATTATGTTGAATACGGCAGAACCTGTTGAAGAAATTAATAAATTAGCAACCAGGGACGGATAGAGGTCCCCAGTTGAAGGGGAGGGGATAAAGGATACAAAATATAATCGACATGGAAGTCAGTAGTATTTATAAACACAAAATTTGAGAAAAGTGTTTAGGCGTTCAATTTCTTCTGGTCTGTGAGGGGATCCCCCAGCTTCTGTTAGCGGCAGATTACAAAACATACTTGTTTATGGCTCAGGTGGTCCTAGTAGTTGCAGATCGTCACATCGTCAAAGTAAATTCGGGTCAAAACCAAAAACAAGCGAGTCAAACCCCTCTAACTCCTCCCCTGATTTTTTTGTTGAGAAAATGAAATTGAAAGTTAGTCCTTATTTCATTTAGAGTTTAATGTCAAGAAAAAATATTTGTAGGTACCATTCCATTTAAATTTCTTGAGATATCGACACTTTTTGTCACTAAATCAATTCCGGGGTTTGAACCTGGATCTCACCATAACCATTCGATCTCACCTCAAATTCAAAAATTCCAAGCCATTCAAAAGTTAAGAGGAGGGGGGTGACCGGTCATTCTGGGACATAATGTAAATCGGTACTGAAGAACCTGGGTACATGCTGCTAGAATTTTCCATAAAAAAAGTTAGATGCTCAACCACTAGATTATTTAAATCTATCTTACCTATGACTCCACTGATTCCAATATCATCTTTAGCAAAGAATACACCAATAATTACGGTTGCTAACTCTGGAGCAGAAGATCCAGCGGCCATAAATGTGGCTCCTGCTACATCAGGACGTAGTTTCAACTCTGAAATAAGATCAATAGCATCAATTCATAGCTACTTGAAGCGGATCTGATGAATCGAATATCGAGAGAGACTTTTCAAAAATTCATACAGCCCCAAAAACACCGTTCCGAGAAAGACTCTTTTGTTGTTTGTAGCGGTGTGTCCTCTTAAAATCAACTATTCTCTATTTCTACATCCAGTTTTGGAATAATGATAGAAATAGATTAATATTTATCAGGTAACCGAACAGGTTTTGATGGCACTTGGCTCGAACTGTGATGGTGTGCGTTTCAGCCATTGTGAGACCGATTCATCAGGATTGTTGTCATCATACAGACACACTGTAGGATTACCTTCGCAAATCCTATCCAAGGAGGTAACAAAATAGTCATCACAACGATGGCCAAAGCAATGAAACTGTACAGACAGAAACACTGTAGGATTACCTTCGCAAATCCTATCCAAGGAGGTAACAAAATAGTCATCACAGACGATGGCCAAAGCAATGAAACTGTACAGACAGAAACACTGTAGGATTACCTTCGCAAATCCTATCCAAGGAGGTAACAAAATAGTCATCACAGACGATGGCCAAAGCAATGAAACTGTACAGACAGACAATGATATGGATGATAAGTCCGCCATGTTTCCGGGCACCAGGACTCATCATCGGTTTGGGGAACTGTTCAATAGCAGGAGGGGTACAATTGACTCTTTTTGGACGCCATGTTGGAACTGGTTCTTCTAAAGCCTGAAATTTATAAAATATTGTGTAAGAAAATCACACTCCTTTTTACCCTTCTAATTTGTATTTCATTATTCTGGGGGCCCCCCATATCAATCGACATTCGTCGGGAATACATAATTGTTTGATGGCAGATAAAAGGTTTAGCAGCAGACAACAACTTATTTAGAGTTGCAGTCTCTTACATCTGGCTACCATCGGAAACGTTGCTCAGATGATAGGTATAAAAAGAATAGTTCCAGTGAGCAAGGTATCACCCCGATTGTGCTTCGAAAGCAACTACATACAATTACATGCTCACGTAACTTCGAGCAACTTCAACCGACAAAGGGGCGGATCCACGGGGAGAACTGGGGGGAGAGTAAATATCTTGCAATAGGTGGAACAAATAGTTTGTTGAAAGCTGAACCTACCCCCTAAAATTTTACTCTGGATCCTCCCCTGACCGATTACACAGTAAAAGGAGTCGAACATAGTAACGTGCAGTCACTCATAGAAACGTGTAGTCGCTTATAGTAGAGTGAGTTGCACTCGCCCGTATTTGCTTCCAAAGGACAACCGTCTTCAAGGTTATCTTGTAAGGCGACCAAGACAGAGGTTAAAAATTGTGTTAAATCCTTCTTATTTGGTAGCTGTGTGATAACCACAAAATTATTACTCCCAGTAATGCAACCGCCAGCAGAGTCTAACCCTTTTTTGTGACAAGGTTTAGAATTTAGTATCCACTATTAGCAATAGGTAATAGTGGAAGTATTAACTATTAAATCAATTAAATTTAAACAAAACACTTACCAAAAACACTATTTATTTTAATTTATGAAGAAACTAATTTCGAATGATTCGATTCATCATCAGTCTAGTCGAGTCTAAAGATGGAAAATCGAATGATTCGAAACTAGTTTTTTCATAAATTAAAATAAATAGTGTTTTTGTAAGTGTTTTGTTTAAATTTAATTTATTTAATAGTTAATATTTTTAACACTTATAATTAACATATTATTCAAAGATTTAAATAGTGGTATTTTTTCAGCGTGACGTGGCAACAAAGAGTGTTTCCAAATTGATATTGTCATCCAACCCATCTATTAGCAAAGTTGTAAATTTAACTACAACAGCGACTCTTTATTTCTCTGCGAGTTGATACGAACCCCCACCCAGATTCCAGACGAGTGCTTCTTCTCAACAGAGTTTATTCCAAGCTGGTGATGTACACGCTCGGTTTTATCTTATCAGACCTCACCGCTGGCGCTGGGCACATCCCTAATGTCATCTATAGGCATTGTTACTTACTTCAATATCTTTATTCAATTCCTTCACTTCCTCCTTCAAAACTTCCTTGATTTCTTCTTTAGCCTTTTCATTAGATTTCTTTCCGCCCTGTAAACGAAGAAGATAATATTTGTCATCGAAAATGATTGTTTCAAAATAAAGACGTCTATTTTATCTGTAAGAGTCATCATCAAGATGAAGTAGTCCTCCATTTCAGGTAGACTACTTTGTCTGGGGAATAAAAAATAGTGATGGTTTCCGGTTGTCTCCCTTAATTTCTTTCATTAAACCTTTCTTTCCGCTTTTGCAAATTGAAATGCGGAAATAATCGGAATAAAGCTTACATTATATTTTAACACCATCAGCTCAGGCGGACTCGGGCCGTAAGGAGGTCGCCCCCAAATATCTTCGAGTAATATCTTGTATAGTTTACCTTCTCTTTAAAAAAGGGCTGCAAAAAAATCGCTTGTTTTACCCAAAAATATTGCTTCGGCAGTACCTATGAAAGAATAGTTATTTCAGGAAAAAAATTTCAAAACAAGAAGCTCTTTAAAAGGCATATTTTTAATGTTTTTTAATATGGCTTAACGTCTCTTTAACATCTATTGGTCATTCAAGACGGGGATTTTACTCTCCATTCGCTGGAAACTTGCAAACCAGCTACACCTCACCCAGCCTGGGCTGGAAAAATAGCCAGAATCACGAAGGCGCGAACCCACGTGCACACCCACATAGAAAAACCTCGCTGAAACTGGTATATTCCACGTGCCATAGACGCTCTTTTCTAATACGATAATTTGGTCATCACTGCAGTAATGATGATGGAAAATAGAAACATCCAGATTTTCATCATTGAATTTCCTGGTCATCATCAAAGAACGTCTACATTATGTTGACTGAGACTGACTGTCGATCAACAATGTTGATTGACCGAGGCGACATGTTGCTTCGTCCACACACCATTGGTCTTTGGACGTCTTTCAAAGTCAACTCAGACAGGCAGTGTCAATGGCACGGTATATATCAGTTCACCATGGGCGTAGGAAGGGGGGGGCAGTGGGGGCAAGTGNAGGAGCTAGTTTGTAAGTTTTCAGGGAATAGTGGTTAAAACTTCGAACTGAAATGCGCTTAGATGTAAAAGCGATTCCAGTCCCTACTCCGGCTGTATGAGATCAATATTGGGAGCAAGTTTGTAAGTTTTCAGGAAATAGTGGTTAAAACTTCCAACTGAAATGCGCTTGGATGTAAGAGCGATTCCTGTCCCAACTCAGACTGTATAAGATCAATATTGGGAGCTAGTTTGTAAGTTTTCAGAGAATAGTGTTTAAAACTTCCAACTGAAATGCGTTTAGATGTAAAAGCGATTCCTGTCCCAACTCAGGCTGTATGAGATCAATATTGGGAGCAAGTTTGTAAGTTTTCAGGGAATAGTGGTTAAAACTTCCAAATCAAATGAGCTTAGATGTAGGTAAAAGCGGTGTTAAGATAGGATAAAAGTAAATCTGGGGAAAACTGGTTTAGATTTTTACAAAACTAATCAAGATTTACACACCTAAAATCTCCTTTCTCTGGTCCAAAATTTTCTCCCAGCAATTATTGAAAAAAGCAACTCCTTGACCGAAGGACAGTTGATAGACACTTGATAGACAATACAGATAAGGATCCTCCATCCTTATCTGTATTGTCTATCAAGAGCTAACTGTCCTTCGGTCAAGGAGTTGCTTTTTTCAATAATTGCTGGGAGAAAGTTTTGGACCAGAGAAAGGAGATTTTAGGTGTGTAAATCTTGATTAGTTTTGTGAAAATCTAAACCAGTTTTCCCCAGATTTACTTTATCCTATCTTAACACCGCTTTTACCTACATCTAAGCTCATTTGATTTGGAAGATTTAGATAAGGATGGGGGGACGATATGAGGAGCAGATTGAAAAAAGGAAAATATGATTCCATCGGATGCATTCTATACTATAAGAAGATGAGAGGCGCGCAGTTTGAATATATTAACACGAAGCAAAGGTCGTATAGTATTTCTATAAATATCACTTTTTTCTGTCACTTCCGGGTGACTTTTTGCAAATTTTATTCTATATTCTTAATCGGAAATGATAATTCTTCTTCTTTAATTTCAACTTTTCCCAATTCTCTTTGGGGTTGACGCTGCTTTCCTTAATTCTACTATGTCACAGCCTTTTGTTCGGTGCCTACTCTCTTTAGCAGTAATTCTTTCCTGGTACGGCAACCCTATCTTGATGCTCACAGTATCCACAAAAACTCTCTTCCATTCCGTTTGAAGAAGAGTTTTTTTTTGGAAGGTTGGTTGCCGTTACCGTCACCTAATGGAGCTTGTTTTCTCTCTTCGGTGACTACATTGATAATAGATGATAATTACTCCCCCCCCCCCAAATACCACATTATTTACTCCGGAAGGACTTTTCACTTACTTTCACTGCTGGCTCTGGTTCTTCCGACGCAGTCATTAACTTTGTAATTTCCTTTTCAATGCCAAGTTCTGTTTCCTTGATTTCATTCACCTGGAATAGAAAATACCGGTTGTCTGTTTATAAGCAACTAGCAGCTGTGTCCCGTGCTTCCCTCCGGTTAAAATTTGTAAAATTTGACCGAAAAATTAGCTTTTATTTGAAAATAATTTAACATTCTGATAATAAGTCTGAGGGCCAGAATTCTGCGCCTATTTCGCTTGGCGCCTTAAAAATGTCCATGTCAATATTGCAGGAGCAAAAATAATAAAGAATCGGGCGAAATCTGATAAAATAAAAACTCATGTTGAGTTCTTCTTACCATTCTATTTCTGAATTAATAAAGATTGGTTCAATTTTGACAGTGTCACATCTTTCATTTTTGCAAAAAAAAAAAAAAAAAACTCTGCCATTGTGACACATGGGTTTATTATTTTACTGGNCAAAAAAAAATGGGGTGGCAAAAAAATCGTGGGTGGGTTCTAGTGACGATTCCAAATGTGGGGCGTAATTAGACCCTAAATTTGGCATACCTACTAAATTTGAAGTCTCTGGCTCTTACCATTCTCTTTTTAGATAGGATTAATGAAAACTGCTTTAAAGCGGTAAAAATCACCAGAGGTATATTTGATTTAACTCAAAAGTTTCGGAGCTAACTGAGACTCCAAATATGACATACATACAAAATTTCAAATCTGTAGTTCTTACCATTCTCCTTTTAGACAGCAATACTGAAAACCGCTAAAAAGCGGCAAAAATTGTCAAGGGTGTATTCGATTGCACCCAAAAGATTCGGAACACAATTAGAGCACAGATGGAAACGATATACCAAAATTCATCCACATTAGATGGGAGCTATATACCAAATTTCATCCACATCGGTCAACGCTAAGTGGCAAAAGTGCCCATCACGGCGAACGGCGGACAAACGGATTTTTTTTATTCGATTTGTGGATTCTACGTACCTTGAAACGTATAATATCAAATTTTGATGGGGGGGAATTTTTTTTCCGTAACGATTCCAAAGGTTCAATATTGAAAATAATAAACCAAAATCGTGTTGAGCTGTTGAGTTCTTCTATATTCCCAGTGTTTGGTGAGTATTCTTACCTTTTTTTGTATATTAGGAGGAAGGGTTGATGGAGTGGTTTTCGATGGTTTATTTTTGGATGTTGGATTGACAATATGAGTTTCTGGAGTTGATTTTAATGTGTCAGACTTGTTATCTTGGACATCTTCAATCTCTGTCTCCTCAAATGCTTTTGAATAAACAGAATATAGAAGGACTAGAACCCCCCATATTATTAATCTATATTTTGCTCGACCCCGTCTCTGAAAAATAACAATGATGAATATTATCAAGTACTAGCTGTCTGTGTTCACCTTGTATAGTGCAACCTTAAAAGAAAGAAGATTTTAACGTTTCACCAAGAGCCTCAGAGGCACCATTCTGATATTTTAGTATTTTCTAAATTTTATTTTACCCGTTCCCGGTTTCGAACTTGTAACTCTGGAATGGCTGGCCATACGTTTGGAGAAAATGGCCTAAAATAAGGGCTACACAGCTACCTGTTGTCGCGACAAAATTTAAGATATCGGACCGTGACTGTCCGATTTTGGAAGAAAAAAAAAGAAACAACTTCTGTATGGTGACACTAATGTTAATAGTTCACGAGCCATTAAGAAAATGGCGGTTTTTGGATATTTTTTTAAAGGAAAGTCCAAATAACTTAAAAAACTCCAAGACTACATTCAGGCATATTCATTGAATTAATTTTTCAAACTATTCATTGACTGGGCTAGAAGTGAAAGTATTTTTCTTTTTAAATCTTTGAATAACATGTTAATTGTAAGTGTTAAAAAACATGAACTTTCAAACTTTTAACAGCCTCAGTAGCTCAGTTGGTTGAGGCGGTGGATACGTAACCAGTAACCAGGAGGCTGTTGGTTCGAATCCAACTCTATCCCCCCCTCTTCGACACAAGATTGCAAATAGAATCTTTAGAAGAGGGCGCCTATTAAAATATATACATATGTATATTTTTTTTTATAAAAAAAAAAGATACTTATCAAAAACACTATTTATTAGAAACTAGTTTCGAATCATTCGATTTAACATTAGTCTAGTCGAGTGGAAGGATAGAAGTTGACTCAGGAAGTTGACACGCGTTGAACAATCCATCCTTCGACTCGACTAGACAAGTGGGAGCAAAGTACCGCTAAAAATAACGAAAATACACTACAATAAACCTCGGGAGGTATACTATAAGGATCCCATAAAAAATATAAAATTTGAAAATTTCCGGTTCCTCCTCGATTTATGGACGGTTTCCACGACCAAAAAATCGGAATTGAGAAGTACCACTTCGGGATATTAGACCAGAGTGAACAAAAAGTTCACTCTGGGGGTCGGTTCCACCAAATATCTAAAATGGAGAAGATTTAATTTCCAAAATAGAGAAGATTTAAAAACAAAATTGTTGTAGAATTTTGTGACCGTAGCGAAGCACGGGGAAACAGCTAGCCAATTATAAATAGTGTTTTTGGTCAGTGTTTTGTTTTAATATATTTTAAAAGTTTATATTTTTCTTTTTATATTTTTTTCCATAAAATTTTAGTATGGAACCCAATATATTTGACTGACAGAAAGTTTCGGGGCACATTTAATACTCAAATGAAATCTAGGTAGGTACATTCCACCAAAAAAAAAAAAAAAAGTGNAAAAAAAAAAAAAAAAAATCGTGACAATGCCAAAGGTTCATTATTGAAAATAATAAACCAAAAATTATCAGTGTACATTGTACAAAATTTCAACTTCATATACCAAAAGAAAATTGAGCACAGTACCTATACCTATTGATTAGCAAAATATGCTCTATTACCAGTCTGAAGGCGGTCTTTATACCTATTGATCAAAGTTTGAAACAGCGGAATATTGTCCTGCGACGATTTTCCAGGACAAGATGCTATGTCAAAAATATAACGTGACAATGTTTATATCGTAGAAAGAAGAAAAAAATGGGAACACTATGTCACATGACAAGAAAATCGTGAAGTGGCTAGGCCGTACCCAAAATTTTTTTGGGGGGGAGGGGGGTCCGAAACATTAGCAGTTTATCCCGGACTAACACCTGAGAATGATGATCATGGATAATGATGTTGTTTTTGTTGTTGTTGCTACTGTTGTTGATGTCGTTGTTTTTGTTGTTGTTGTTGTTGTTGCTGATGTTGTTTTTGTTGTTGTTGATACTGTTATTGCTACTGTTGTTGATGTTTTTGTTGATGTCGTTGTTTTTGTTGTTGTTGTTGTTGCTGNCCCGGACTAACACCTGAGAATGATGATCATGGAAGGTGATGTTGTTGTTGTTGTTGTTGCTACTGTTGTTGATGTTTTTGTTGATGTCGTTGTTTTTGTTGTTGTTGTTGTTGCTGATGTTGTTTTTGTTGTTGTTGATGCTGCTGTTGATGTTGTTGCTACTGTTGTTTTTGTTGTTGTTGCTGATGTTGCTTTTGTTGTTGTCGGTGTTGCTGCTGCTATTGATGTTGTTGCTACTGTTGTTTTTGTTGTTGTTGCTGCTGTTGTCATTACTGATGTAGTTGTTGTTTTGTTGTTGCTGCTGCTGTTGTTCTTGTTTTAATATTATAGGTCACGTGTAAATTAAAATATTTTCATTAAAAAAAATACGATTGAAATTTCGGGGGGGTCTGGACCCCATGGACCCCACCTGGATACGGCCTTGGCAAGAGTAACTAAAATTTATTGGTAAGCATTTTCATTCCGACTGCTATAACGGGTTAAGTAATCATTAGGATTGAAAACGAAAATAATAGAAATAAATTTAATCTTGAACAACATTGAGCGAAATAAAAAACAACTGTCATAACCACACACAACATGCAAAATTTCTGATTTCAATTTTTATTTATTTATTATTTCCCCCCACTTTTATTTATTAAATTCTATATTTGATAAAGTACTTCTCTCACCATTATTTCAATAGAATATTTCTATTATTAAAATTGACGTAAATAGGTTTTTATCTTCTTCTTTTTCGACACAACCAACGAGAGAGAGAACCCCCCGTCTGTTTTTACACACTTTTTAAGGGTAGGTTTTCACTTATAAACATAATTTTCCACTAAACTCGACAGCGATCAATGTACTCTTTTGTTCTGAAAATTTTCATAGGAAAATTATTGAAGAAAAAATAAAAGTTGTTCTTGCGGGGGTTGGGGGGGGGAGCATATATTTTTGTTGGTAAGATAGCATGCGCTAAATTTTCAATTTTTTTCTCTCCCTTAACTCCACACTGCTCGTCAAGTTTTATTTTTAAAATTTCCCCAGAAAGTGTTTTTCTCCATTCCTCTCTCTCTGTTTTCCACTTTTTGCCAGCTTTCGCGCCCTCTCTCTCTCACTCGCTCATTTATTTTTTCATTCATTTTGGTGATAAATTTATACTACTGATTGTTAAAATAAATTCTATTTATATCTGACTTTTAGAGTGTGAGCTTTCTAAGAGATGAATATGCAGCTAGAAATATGTTTCGAGTTTTTTGACCGAATAAACCCAATAAAATGTTGTTTATTAAAATTTAGTTTTTTTTGTTTAATGAAAGATTTTAAATAATTTAATTTTCGTAGGATCGACTTTTTCAAATTTAGATAGAAAGTCGATCCCACGAAAATTAAAATATTTAAAATCTTTCCTTAAGCAAAAAACCTAAAGTCACCAAAGACATTCCTTTATTATAATAATTATCAAAAACACTATTTATAATTATTTATGAAGAAACTAGTTTCGAATCATTCGATTCATCATCAGCCTAGTCGAGTTGAAGGATGGAAGTTGATTAATTTCCATCCATCCTTCGACTCGACTAGACTAATGATGAATCGAATGATTCGAAACTAGTTTCTTCATAAATAATTATAAATAGTGTTTTTGATAATTATTATAATAAAGGAATGTCTTTGGTGACTTTAGGTTTTTTTGTATTAGGAAAGATTTTGAATATTTCTAATTTTCGTCGGATCGACTTTTTCAAATTTAGATATCTAATAGAAATTATCTAAATCATTTCTATCTAAATTTGAAAAAGTCGATCCGACGAAAATTAAAAGTATATAAAATCTTTACTCAAACAAAAAAAACAAAATAGTGTTTTTGATAATTGTTTTGTTTTAATTTATTTAAAATTTAATACAATGTTAGTTCACCTCCACGTGGTGTACCCTGGGCAATGCTAAAGAATTACACATCAGAATTACAATGTAACATCATCATTGATCTCCTGGAGTGCAATGTTTGTTCACCTCCACTTGGTGTACCCTGGGTAATGCTAAAGAATTACACATCAGATGACCAGACAATGTAACATCATCATTGATCTCCTGGAGTGCAATGTTTGTTCACCTCCACTTGGTGTACCCTGGGTAATGCTAAAGAATTACACATCAGATGACCAGACAATGTAACATCATCATTGATCTCCTGGAGTGCAATGTTTGTTCACCTCCACTTGGTGTACCCTG
>CM022884.1:9538357-9579300 GCA_012654025.1 Pachypsylla venusta | reverse complement strand
AGAACAACCTCGCTGGACGTTGCTTAACTTCAGTGATCTAACGGGAACTGGTGTATTCAACGTTCACCAGTTCCCGTTAGATCACTGAAGTTAAGCAACGTCCAACGAGGTTATTCTATGTGGGTGTCCATTAAATACCATGCTAATGTTACCATATTTCCTCAGTTAATTTATAGAGTAGCCAGCGTCTAGGGCACGTTGAATACACCAGTTCCCGTTCGATCACTGAAGTTAAGCAACGTCCAGCGAGGTTGTTCGTTCCATGTAAGTGTCCACGTGGGTTCTCGCTGGCTATTTTTCCAGCCCAACTCAGACTGGGTGGGGTCAATGTGTGTAGCTGGTTTACAAATTTCCAGCGAATGGAGGGTAAAACCCCCGTCTTGGATGACCAATAGATGTTAAAGAGACGTTATGCCAAATTTTTTAAAAAAAGAAAACAAAAATATATTAAAAAAGACAATGCGTCCATCTCTATTGAAAAACTTTTAAGAGCAGACACGGAATTTGTTGCTATGTGTTTCAAAAGAAAATATACTGTCGCAACATTTTGTTGCATCGTGTTGCTGCAACAAAATGTTGCGTGCTGTGGGAAAGCCGCTTTAGAATCCTCCTCTTACAGCATAGAAGAGATTCTATGACTAAACTTGTTCAAGAGTTCCTTTTCATTATTAATTCCTTATTTTTCAGGTAATCATTAGAAATAATTAATTGTAATGTGTCTACAACCAATTTTGTTGTTGTACATAATCTTCTTCTTTTTCTACGTCTTATCCCACTCAAGTGGGGTTGTCATTTCTTGCCAGCCTTTTCCATGTTATTCGGTCCTGAGCGAGGCTCACGTTCAAATTTTTCACTCTCAAATCTTTATTTACTTTATCCATGTATCTAATTTTAGGTCTTCCTCTGTTTCTCTTTCCTCCAACTTCAACGTCTCTCACATTCTTTTCAACATAATCTTCACTTGTTGTAGTACACCAGGGATGCCCAACCTTTACAGAAAAAAATCTACTATAAAGTTTCAGATAATCGCTGCGATAGACCCCCCCACACACACTTTTGAATACAGAAAATTTGAGAAAATAACAGGGCTAAAATAACTATCAACAAATAATAATTTGACTAATGAGAAGTTTGACTTTGCATCTCATATAAAAGTTTGTTGAAATTTGGTGAGTAGGACGATAATGCTAGGCTCAGGCATTGCTCGGTATGTTCGTCGGTTTTTATTTTTGATCATCTTCATGTAAGAAAAAGCTGATTCACACTGGTAGGTTAAGCCAAAGAGTGAATGTAACTTTTCAATACTTCTTCTTAGGTTTGGATTCTTTATGTCGGCAGAGCAGATTTCAAAAGTTTTCTTCTGTTAACATGATCTTTTGTTGGATGTCGGATCTAAGGTTCACGATTTAATCTTCGAGGACAACATTGTCTCAGAAATCTCATCTCTCTGGACGTGATCGACCCAAAATCACTCCGCGATCGACGGGTTGGGCAGCCCTGTAGCACACAATAAATAATAATAATAATATGGTAGCAATATTGAGGTGCTAGAGGGAAAATAACCTGATAATCAAATTTCCGGCATTTGATACAAGCAAGATTTATAGTCAAGTAAAGATATAGGATTTTATAATACATTAGCAAAATATTGAGTTGCTAGAGTGAAAGTGACCTGATAGTGAAATTTCCCGTATTTGATACAAACAAGATTTCTAGTCAAGTAAAGATA
Source organism: Pachypsylla venusta (assembly GCA_012654025.1). Lineage (NCBI taxonomy): Eukaryota > Metazoa > Arthropoda > Insecta > Hemiptera > Aphalaridae > Pachypsylla > Pachypsylla venusta. Next base: position 9,577,571 of record CM022884.1, on the reverse strand, counting down.
TAGTGTTTTATCAAAAATATTATGTTTTTTCTTAACAAATATCCCAATTCAACTCAAAAAAGTATTGTTTTTATCATTATTTAGGGTCTAACACGTGGAGGCAAACTAACATGTTACCCCACTCCTATGAACTTTTCACAAGTTGTACCCGAAATACTAAATCCATTCCTTTTCTTTTTTTTTACAGAAAAATACGTTCGGTATGGTCACGGCATATTATCTGAATATATACCAGAAGAAATTAGTACAAAATTATTAACCCATTTAGGTCTCTCGGTCATCAAATCGAATGAAACAAAAAAACGAAAATCATTAGTACCAAACAATGATGAAAATATAAAGCGAATCAAATTAGAAAATCAGGATGAGATGGTATTAGATGTAATCAAAACTGAAAAAGTCGTAAGTGTATTATTTTATTCGATACCTACAGCTCTTCTCCCTCGTCCCAAAGTGGTTCCTTTCTATTTTAGATTTTTTGTGGTACCAACCCTTAGGTTGAAAACGGCTCGTTTTTGAAAAAACAATATTTTAAACAAGGCAATTATTGAAACTAGGAGACTAAATATCCAGTTCCGGGGACCTTGTGAAAACTCGACATCAAAAATGTCAGCCCATTATAACACTTTTATTTCTCTTAGGCTAAGTAAAACTTTTCTTGTCCCATAAAAAGATAGTATCATCATAAACAACCATTCATATTTTCACTTTTGGATAAAGGTCTCCTCCATTTGTATCCACACAGATCGATCGATTGCTATGCATTACCACCTGAATCCCGTCATTTTCTTCATTTCGTCGCGCCATCGAGACACCATTCTAACTTCAGATAACTTTACCCTTTCCCAATTCTATTTGGGGTCGGCGCTGCTCTCCTTTTTCTACCATGCCACAACCTTTTTTTATTATGTACCCATTCTCTTTAGCTGTAATATTTTCTTGGCACGGTAACCCTATCTTGCTTCTCACAGTATCCATAGAAACTGCGTAGAATCTCGTTTTTTTTCTGATGATCTCTCTTCATTGGATTGAAGCAGAGTTTATTAATGGCCGGATGCCCAACTGAAGCGTCCTCATTTCATCAACTTCTTATAAATGTTGGATCGAATCCTTTAATTCAAATCCAACCTTTGCAGAAAGTTGATAAAATGAGGCACGCTCCATTTGAGTTTCTTACTAACCAGATATTAATCTCGTAACACCACTATCTGATTTGTCCTGTGGGATGGTATACGAGGTGTGGCTATTAAAAAACGAGACTGGTTACGAAAAAGGGTTTTATTATAAAAATTATTCTACATTCGAATGATCCTCTTCAATATATACTCCCCTCCCCTCGCCACACACCTTTTCATACGTTTTTTCCATTGGTCTTCTTTGGTGAGGGCCCTTAGGAGCTCTGCCGTTTTTTGCTTTATCGCTTCCATCGACTCAAATCGGGTCCCTTTTAAAGCAGATTTTATCTTCGGAAATAAAAAACGTCGCACGGCGCCAAATCTGGCGAGTTCGGCGCGTGTTCGAGCACTGGAGTTCCTTTTATCAGCTGCTGCTTTGTCCTTGTGCAAAATCCACGAGCTGTTCTTCCACAACTCGGGCCGTTTCTTACGAACTCGTTCTCGCAGTGTTGCCAAAACTGATAAATAGAAAGTCTGGTTGACAATCTGACCCTCTGGAACCCATTCAGTCATCCTGATACCGTTAATGTCGAAAAAAAACGATCAACATTGCCTTGAGTTTTGATTTGAGGCAACCTGGGCGCTGGTCATCTTCAGTGCTCTCTCGGCCCTCACTGAAGCCATTTAATTATGCTAAAATATTTTTTCCACCCAGAATATAAAATAAAAAAATATATTAATTACAAATTGAGAAAGATAGATCTTGATGTTCGTAAGCCTAACAGCCAATACGGAAAACGCATTCCGGAGTACTTTGTACCTAACTTTATTAATAGGCACCAAAATGAACTGGAAAATATTGGAACAATATCTGATCTCAAAAGAAAGTTAATCTGTGTAAAGGCTGAATAATTGACTACAATAATTGATTTTATTATTTCATTTCTTTTAATTTTTAGCTTCAGTTGTCATTATTGTTAATTTAAGTTTTATTTTATCACTCCCTAAGAAGCTACCATAGTAGCTTGGGAGAGTGAGATGTATGTTTAATAAAAATATATATTTTTTTTTTAAAAAAAGAGATTGTCCCCATAGGCTTCTTGCAACAATTTATAGCACTCATTCGGAGTTTTTTTCTTCAATTTAACGAGAAATTTGAGATTGATACGTAGCTCCTGTTTTTCGTCACACATGGTTTTCGGCACTAGAAAAAAACACGTTCGTTTCAAACCGCTACTGCACAAATACTATAATAGTGACGAAAACGTGTTTTGGTACGTGAATAGAGAATATTTCCAGAAACCCAACGCACTACTCGTTTTTTTCCCAACCCCTCTAGTCGCGCAGTCTTGTTATTTAATAGCCAGACCTCGTACAGTCCCTTATATCTGTCGTTCGTGTTTAATCATCTATTTAACTTTCCTTCTTTGACATCACCTTTTGTTACTCTTTAGCTGTAACCCTTTTCTGGCACCATAACCCTAGCTTGCATCTCACAGTATCCATAGAAACTGCGTAGAAACATTCTGTCCTGTGCCAAATTTCCTTATCTCTACCCTTTTTGCAACTGTAACTCTCGCATTCTTCTCAAAGTATCCGTGTGTAGAAACTACTATTTGTTGATGACTTTCCATTTTCTAACACCAAACCTTCTGTATTTACATGGGCTGAGGACCGTCACCTAATGAAGCTGGCGTACTCCCCTTGGTGGCTACATTTGAACTAAAAGATGATTAATTTGTTAAATTTCAGACTCCCATGAAACCTGTTCAGTTATCAGCAAAAGATAAAGCTTTAGCCAGATCAGCATCCGGTACCAAACCCATATCATCGTTCTTCAAAAGAGCTTCCAAATAATATGTTTAATGCGTGTGATGTGATAAGTGAGGTCCGATGAACTTGTGACATAGCTAAGGGCCATCGCCAGATTTGGTGATATTCAGAGTTTAAATCTTGATTGCCCCTCTTTCCCATTCGTATATCTAATAAATAATAATTTATTTATTTTATATATATTTTTTTTATACAAAGTAACTTTTCCTAAGCTGTAATAGCTTCTTCGAATTTGTGAGCTAAATTCTTCTTTAGGGCTGTATAAGCACCTGCACCTAAGTCTCATCTGAACTTTTTGTGCTTGGGAAGTAGCCTGTGTGTCTAGCTAAGGCCAGAGGTATGAGCAAGCCTTTTTTCGTTCATGCCTAGGATGTATCTGTTCCATGCTTAGTCTCCACACAGGTAAGGAGTTACAATAAAAATATGACATGAGAAGCAGTTTTCTCATCCTCCCCAACAAGTCTACACAATACTTGGTCCTGGTGGAAGTTTGCAAGTGTCTGTATGTTTTTCCTAAGTTGCAATTAAAAACTTACCAAACTGTTTGAACTGAACATGTTACTTTGTAAATAGTAAAAATAATATAGAAATGTGTTTAATATTTGTGTTAACGCATACTGTTGCATTGTCACAATATAAATTTGTGGGTATCACAGTATTAAAAAGGCCAACACACTAAACTATCAGTGCAAAATAGATTTCTTTGCTCTTGTAATGTCGTCACTCACATTGAAGATTAAAGTAGCTAGTCAATTGTCCTCACGAGGCTGATTGCATCCCGACCAATCACAGTTCCGAAAAAAAAATCTGGTTCCGCCAGGATTCGATCCCGGAACTCCCGTGTGCAAAGCCAGTGTAATACCCACTAGGCCATGGAGGCTGCTTATGACATTAATATAATTAATCAGATGGTGGTGTACTTTTAGGGATGAAATATGGGGATGATGTTGGAATAAATGCACATTTTTATTTTTTTGTAGAGCAGGGAAAATCTTCATAAAGACGCCCACAAAAGGGAGCTTTAGTGGGGAGTGTAGAGATAGTGCAGTTTAAGATTCAAAAAAGCTTTACCGACCCACTAAAAACCCATTCTCTAGACTAAGACATCGGTTCCTATTTGATATCCACTAGGCCAGGGAAGCTCCTACTTTGTGTGAATAGTATATTTTCTCATCACTTCAATTGTCCTTCAGGTGCCGATGTATTTGGTGCAAAGAGTTATTTATTTATTATTATTATTTTTAATATATTGGCAGTGGATTAAAAATCCATACAGCCAAAGAGTTAAAATATTTGACATGCTTCGGATTGTAAATACACATTGAAGGTTTTTTTCCTTTTTCTCTCATTAGGTGGAATCTGCGTAATCCTTCTCATTAGAAGGTATTTGGTCACCTCTTCCCATTCTGGACATGAACAACATTTTAGTTCCGATGTTTCCTTGGAGCTTGGTTTTTATTAACCCGTCGGCACTGCGCCTGTAATAATCGGAATAAAGTTTCATTCTGATTTTTGTTTTTTGTTAAAATTTTATGATTTGTGTTTTTCAAGTTATGACTGCTTGTCAGTCGATGTTGACAATTTTCTATCACTATTTTCACCATTCATTCAATAAAAAAATCCATAATATTAATAATGGCCTTCTTCTAAGTACATTGTAATTGTCGTTATCTATAGCTCACGGGTTATAGAAATAGGTACGGAAAGTATGTTGTCCATCAACTTCTAATTCAATTGTAATTGTCGTCACCTATAGATCACGGGTTAAAGGAATAGTTACGGAAAATATTTTGTCCATCAACTTCTAAGTACATTGTAATTGTCGTCATCTATAGCTCACAGATTAAAGGAATAGTTACGGAAAATATTTTGCCCATCAACTTCTAAGTACATTGTAATTGTCATCTATAGATCACGGGTTAAAGGAATAGTTACGGAAAATATTTCGTCCATTAACTTCTAAGTACATTGTCTTTGAAATCCTATTAATGTAATTAAACTAAAAAAATGCAAACTAAAATCTACATAATCTATGTACCAAAGAGAATGGTAATTGTATACAATAATTGGTAATTTTATACAATTACCACATTTTATACTTTTACCTCTACAGAGTATAATTAACAAGATCTATCTCTCTCTCTCGCTCGCTCGATGTAAACAAACTTCACCTTGAAATGTAATGCTTGTAATTTAAGCAAACACAAGATGTTCTAAAAGTATGGAAACCTATTTTTTGGTTTATTATTTCCAATTATTAACCTTTGGGATTGTCGCGAAAAAAATACCCCCCTTCTGCCAATGTGACGCATGGGTTTATTATTTTACTGGCTAAAAGAAAATCCCCTCCCCCAAAAAATACTCTGGGCCGTAATTGACCCTAAATTTGACATACATGCCAATTTTCAAATCTCTAGCTCTTCTCTTTTTAGACAGCAATACTGAAAATCGCTATATAGCGACATAAACCAACGCCAACGGTGCCTTCGATTGCACCCAAAAGTTTCGGTGCTTCGGTGCACAATTATACCCCAGTTGGTTCCTATATACCGAATTTCATCCAAATCGGTCAACGCTAAGTGACAAAAGTGCCGATCACGGCGGACAGCGGACAAACGGAGGGGGTATTTTTTCCAAAGGTTCATTATTGAAAATAATAAACCAAAATCCAAAATTTTTGCCACGTAGCGATGACCGATTTGCATGAAACGCAGTTTCATTTGGGGTTCTGCTTGTGCGTCGAATTTGGTGTTCGAATATACTGTGACGGATTTTTCCTCTTTTTGGCTATTTTGATTAATCCTGTCTAAAAATAGAATAGTAAGCGCCAGAGTGTTAAAATTTGAAATGTATGCCAAATTTGGAGTTTGATTGTGCCTTTAAACTTTTGGGAGATACCTTCATTCCGAGTTCGCCGAAAGCCAATGCTATTCCCAAATTTCAAAATGACCATCACTTGCTAGCAAACGCAATACACACATTTTCTAATTCATCTGTGTGAGAAGCATAGAAGAAAATGGCGGTCAAATGTGTCAATGTCCCGGTGGGGGGCGGTGTCAATATCCTGGTGGGCGCGATGGGAGGTCGTGAAATCGCTTCTTGGGTCCCACCTAACAACTAACTTATGTTGGGTACCATTCCTGCAGCATAAATGTCTGGAAACTCTATTGGAAGTTCAATTCTTTTCTTAAAAATAAATAAAAAAACAAAGGATGAAAAAAAAAAAAAANAAAAAAAAAAAAAAATCAAATTAAAATTCAATTGCCTGCAATGATAATACAGGGTCCTCTTTGATCAGAAACCTAAAAAGTCAGAAAAAAATAGGAAAAATTGGTTTTTGGTATTGTAACTAGTGACTATGGCACGTTGAATACACTAGTTAGATCACTGAAGTTCAGTAACGTCCAGCGAGGTTGTACCATGTGGGTGTCCACGTGTGTTCACGCCCTCGTGATGCTGGCTATTTTTCCGGCGGCCCAACCAGGCTGGGTGAAGTCAATATGGGTATCTGGTTTGCAAGTTTCCAGCGAATGGAGGGTAAAACCCCCGTCTCGTATGGCCAATAGATGTTAAAGAGACGTTAAGCCAAATTAAAATATATATATATATATATATTGCAAATCTCTATTGATACTGCAATTGCACTGCGACCTTTATTTAGATCTATTGTGACCAGTAGGCGGGGATGGAGTTAGATTCGAAAGAATCCGAATTATGTCGTCAAAATGATAAAAATAATAAACCGTCATTAGTGTGGGCTTGAAACGCCAACCCTCGGCAATAAGAGGACTGCGCTCTGTTGTTGGTACTTCGAATCTAGAATTACAGAGTGATTTTTAACACGTCCTCACACGTGTCCTTAATTTTTCGGAAAAATTTCGCGGAGCAGGAATTTACAGCCTCAAATGTTGATAACATACAACCAACAACAAAAACAATGACAACAACATCATCAACAATAACAACAAAAACAACATCATCAACAATAACAACAACAAAATCAACATCATCACCACCACCAACAAAAACAACAACGACATCAACAACAGCATCACCATCAACAACAATAACAAAATCAACATCACCTTCCATGATCATCAGTTTCAGGTGTTAGTCATGGCTTGGCTGTCAATCCTTCGCCCCCCGAAAAAAATCATGGGTACGGCCCTACAGCCAACCTATGGAATTTCATCCTCATGAATTTGAGATATTTGACAGAGAAGATTCTGGGATTATCAACATCTAGTCCGGCGCGGTTTCCGGAGTATCAAAATATGCTACCCAGCCCTTCACCCTCCGAGATAGACATAGAAGGTAAGTTTAGAGACTTTATATTCTTTTTTTTTTTTAATTTTACTTTATTTTCCATTTGAGAGAGTTGTGAAATGTGAAATGAATCGAATCTTTTCAACATTCTCTCAAATTTAATAAAAAAAGTCGTGAAAATAAAACAAAGTACAAAACTAGTAATATTAACTTGTAGTTTATTATGAAATTGGTCCTGTGTCAGGAATATGTGAACCCTGTAATACAAGTAATAGTAATAAAAAAAAATATGAAACGATAAATATTTTAATAACAAGCTATGGAACAATGGATATTCTTTGTTGCAAGTGCAGTTTGTATGTAATTATTATAATAGTTGCATTATAGTGCATTTTTTTTCTAATGACAGATTAAGTTGACGTATTACTGTCGTAAAGTCTATACTATTTTTAGAGTACCGTGTTCAAAAGGTTACAGCGGCAAACTATTACATCCTTAAGTTGATCAATTCTACTCACCAAAGTGACGAGAAATGCATATCATCATAGTTTCAGCCAATGGCCATGAACACCTTTTTGGCATCCTCTTATATAAACCTAGTTCTAGCGTTTTTCCAACCTGAATCCAAAAATGGAAATAACCGTAGATTTCAAGAGGGATTCCTGAGTACAAAAACCTATTGGAGACCACACTTACCTCATTATCATCATCATAAGTTAACAGCGGTGGAACTGGTTTGCAACAACCCCCCATGAGTTGTTGATACTAAAGAATCTTTACGAATAATACAGTAGCTTCTCCTTTCTTTTTGCATGGGTAATGGAAAAGATATCGTTTCTGACCCTTCCTTTAGTCGCTCTTTAACGATCGACATGGACATGGGAGCCTTGAAGATATTCTTTTTAAGTCCCCCTGTCCACAGGGGACTTACCTACTTTGTCCAAATGAATCCCAAAATCTACTCTCGAAAATTCACCTTATCAAGGTGTTTGTGAGTTGCTGATATAGTATATCCAAAAATATACAGGGTGAACCTGAAAAACGTTGACATAGAACTAGGGTAGGTAGAACAGGTCATTTCCAACATAAAAAACTCTATTTAGCATATGCCGTTTTCTCTTCGTTACCAAGATGGCCGCCATTTTGTAAATTTCGATCTTACCCCACAAAATCGCCTATAACAATTTTTTGGCTTCAGATGGAAAGATATACCTAATTTAAACCAGCGAACCAAGTACTATCTCATATATTAATACAAAAAAAATCGACACTTTCAATCTGACGTCCATTTTTGATCGATTGTCCCAAAAACTTAATTTTATGCAAAAAAGGATTTTACACTGAAATTTGANTTTTTTTTTTTTTTTTTTTTTTTTTTTTTTTTTTTTTTTTTTTTTTTTTTTTTTTTTTTGCTTAACATCTATTGGTCATTCAAATCAAGGGTTTTACCCTCCATTCGTTGGAAACTTGTACCTACATTCACCTCACCCAGCCTGGGTTGGCCTGGAGAAATAGCCATCATTATGAGGGCGCGAACCCACGACACCCACATGGCACAACCTCACTGGACGACACTAAAATCGTCTCATTATTCACATTTTTGGCGAAGCTATGAGCGGATAGCTACCAAAAAACGTTACATTGATAATTTCCATTCAACTCAATGTTATACATAACTACTCAAGTTTGATACTTCTTTTTAGAAAAAATATTATTTTCTTACTCGTCATAGGATAACAGCCGTGGGGCTGGTTTGCAACAACTCGCCATGAGTTGTTGATACTTGAGAATCCTTACGGATAACGCAGTAGCTTCTCCTTGCTTTCTGCATGGGTAATTGAAAAGATATCGTTTCCGACCTGTCCTTAGTCGCCTTTTACGACTGGCATGGCCTTACGTGCCTTGGAGGTATTCTTTTTAAATCCCCCTAACCACAGGGGTCATTGGAAGGAATGCAGTAGCTTTTACTTGCTAAAAGATATCGTTTCCGACCCATCCTTTAGTCGCCTTTTACGACTGGCATGGCCTTGGATGCCTTGGAAGTATTCTTTCCAGTCCCCCTATCCACAGGGCTCTTACTAATGTTATTCTATGATAGAGATTCCACGTTCCTGCATTTTTGATACAGGTCACCTATGACTTGCACTATAGAATCAATCGTCTGTGAAGTTCTTAATGATGTGTCCGCAGTTATGTATGTACACCGAGTTACTTGCTTGCAATTAAATTGTTATCTCTATTATGATTATTGTGTTATTAGAGTAGAACTGGTTAGTTGGCAGGATTAGTTCTGACATCATTGATGAATGGCAGTCACCTCCTGGCCTGAACCTATCGACATGCTAATTATCTGGTTTTACATATAACCTGGACTGGGGTGTGGGCGGAATATTTAATAATCACTTGAACAATTAGTTCTTCAAGTTGTTGTTTCTGGGTTGAATAACAACGGGCACACGTCGCGCTGTGGACATGCACGATCGCAATCATTTTATTGCAGGGATGTTTTGTGAAGTTAAATCTTAAATATATTTATATAAATATACTATCTGTTTTCCCGTGCTTCGCTACGGTCGGCCTCTAGCTTGGCGCCTTAGAGGCATGGNAAAAAAAAAAAAAAAAAAAAGTGCAAATACAATACAATAAAAGTGAAAATACAATACAATAATAAGTTTACATTGATAGAAGATAAATAAAACAGCATCAAGACATAAGTTTTACCCTCTATTCGCTGGAAACTTGCAAACCAGCAGCTACCCACATTGACCTCACCCAGCCTGGGTTGTGCCGGAAAAATAGCCGGCATCACGAGGACGCGAAGCCACGTGGACACTTACATAGAACAATCTTCGCTGGATGTTTCTAAACTTCAGTAATCTAACGGGAACTGGTGTTTTGAACGTGCCATAGACACAGGGACGGATACAGGGGAGGGGCGATAGCGTTATCGTCGCCCCCCAAGTCACTTATCGTGTTGTATGCCTATTTAATTTAAACTTATTTTCCAAAATGATCCCAACCGCCCCCCCTCAAATATATTTATGTATCCGCCCCTCCATAGTCGCTGGCTGAATTTGAATAGATTGCTTCATGGAGGGACCCCAGTTGACGTCACCTCCAATATTTTAAACGGTATGTCCCTGATGTCGATGCAAATTTTATGGAATAGGTACTGTTTATGCTATTCAATAAAAATGGTTGTACGTAGTAGCATAGATTTTGTGCTGTGGAATCACACGATTATTATGGCACGGCGTCTGGTGCTATGATGATAGATTTGACTTTCATCACAGGTTAACAGCCGTGGGGCTGATTTGCAACAACTCGCCTTGAGTTGTTGATACTAAAGATACGGATAATACAGTAGCTTCTCCTGCATGGAAAATGGAAAGTATATCGTTTCCGACCCTGTCCCTAGTCGCCTTTTACGACCGGCGTGGACTTGGTTGCCTTGAATTATTCTTATTAAGTTCCCCTATCCACAGGGGGGAACTGGGGATATTTGAGGCAGCCACCTGTACAGCTAGCCCAAAACTAATACGTATTATCATTTGACTTTAAGTTTTTATAATATTGCTGGAAGTAGGGAATGCAGGGTGAGCTTGAAATTTCACCTCAATCCCAGTATCTCCGGAACCACTTAAGATGCGGTAAAATACAGATCGCTTCATTTTTGGGCCCAAAACTTTCGGCTGTGGCTGGGCGTTTAGACTGGTCACAAAGAGAAGTTTACGAAAACAAAGTTCACCATTTGGACTTACGGTTCTCGAGATATGGGGCCGAACGAGATATGGGGATGACCTATCAAGTGGATAATTCCTATTAAAGGTAATAAAAAGAGAAGTTTATTAAAACAAAGTTCACCACTCTAAGACTTACCGTTCTCGAGATATGGGGCTGAATGAGATATGGGAATGACCTATCAAGTGGATAATCCCTATTAAAGGTAATAAAAAGAGAAGTTTATTAAAACAAAGTTCACCACTCTAAGACTTACCGTTCTCGAGATATGGGGCTGAATGAGATATGAGAATGACCTATCAAGTGGATAATTCCTTTTAAAGGTAATAAATAGAGAATTTTATTAATACAAAGTTCACCACTCTAAGACTTACCGTTCTCGAGATATGGGGCTGAACGAGATATGGGAATGACCTATTAAGTGGATAATTCCTTTTAAAGGTAATAAAAAGAGAAGTTTATTAAAACAAAGTTCACCACTCTATGACTTACCGTGCTCGAGCTATGGGGCCGAGACTTCTATAAAAATGTTAATGTTTTCCATCCTGTATCTCAAGAACCGTAATTGCTAGAAAAATGAAACTATCTCATATAAACTCCTCTCAACCAGACATTTTAAACAAATTATTCCTCAATCTTTTTTGCTAATGTTAACTTTGGGCTGCCGGCCCACGCAGCGGCCAGTCTGTACAACCAGCCCGTAATCAACATTATCAGAAAAGGTTGAGTAAATAAGTAGTAATTTGTTTGAAAGGTCTGGTTAAGGGAATTTCATATCAAATAGAAACTTTTTGCCCCCCCCCCCTCAAAATGAGGCGGCCAGTATTTGACCGGGTCGTCTCATTTTCGAGCAGGCGGGGAAAGACTTTAGGCTTATCCTGTATAATTTTCTTTAATTTGTCAACTCCACTGCTTGATTTTTATTAATTTTCGTTCTAATGGTTGGATGTGGGTATTATATGCTAGAAAAATGAAACTATCTCTCCAAATGTCAAACCAAATGTCACCTTGCGATTTAAACTCTCCGTAGCTATTCAGTGAAGTTCTTTCTTCATGATCCAGCCCTGTTTTCTGAAATGTCGTCCAATGTATCGCATCAACTCCCCTCAAAAGAAGATGCAGAGATAGTAAACCAAAGAGTGGAAATCATTTCAAACGATAATGATTTCCTGGACATGATCTCTTAAAAAATTACTGATAGGGGTTCTAAAGAACTGGAAATTAGAATACCTACGCTGGAACAGAAGATTTATCTGTTGGAAAACCATGACCCTGAATATGCCGTTCACCTTGCTACATGCTTTCTTACAATCGTAAGAAAACAGGTGGCATTTTTTTTTGTATTTCGATTATTTCCTTCTGATTTGCCTAGTTTGAAGTTTTACCGGTTTTTGTATTCAAAATCGATACTGACAATCATTATTACAACTTGATAAATTTAATGTGAATCTCGTGTTATATTATTTGTGACAATTTTTTTTTCTTTTCTATAATTAAGACAGAATTTCCTTCTGAATTCCTAGGTTTGATGCTGAACCAGTTTTTCTTTTCTATATCAATGCTGACCATCATTATTACAACTTGATTAATATGGGGCTCGTTACTTGTGATATTGTTTGTGCCAATTTTTCCTCTTTAATTAAGTATAAGATAAAATTTTCTTCTGATTTTCTGAGTTTAGTGCTCAACCGGTTTTGTATTCCAAATCTCAGCGTGGTCACGTCTCAAACAACTCCTCAATGGCCAAACCTAGATACTAGAACACACAGTTTATAGGTACGGTAATTGGGAAGTAAATGAAAGTTAAACTGGAAGTTATCGCCAAATTAAACTTTTCTTTCTTGTGGTACTATTACACAAATCTCAAATAATAATAATACTGCTTATTTATACTGCTCGAATGAGACTAACGAGTTCCTTTATCCCAGCAGTAAGCTTGTACTATTATTGTGGTCAAATTCTCAATTAATTGAGAGGATAAAATCCTACCTTGGCTGGGATTCGAACCCGCGACCTCCTGATTACCAGACGAGCGCTTGACCACTGAGCTACCAAGGCAGTTAAAGGGTAACCAATGAATTTAAAAAAATAAGCGGGAATGATACCCGCTATAAGGAGTAGCTTACTAGAGAGAGCTTGAGTTGGCCGAGTTTTTGTTTGCGATTTGTGTACCTAATAGTTAGCTTGCTGCGAGATTAATCAAGATTAATTAATTAAACCGATTTCAATTGAATCACAATGCAGAGGAAGATGGATGAGATTCTCAGGGACGAGATTCAGGAGAACAGTGAGTGCACTCAGGATATTTTTATGCAGAGGAGGATGGATGAGATTCTCAGGAATGAGATTCAGGAGCACAGTGAGTGCAATCAGGATATTTTTATGGAGAGGAAGATGGATGAGATTCTCTGGGACGAGATTTAGGAGCACAGTGTGTGCAATCAGGATATTTTTATGGAGAGGACGATGGATGAGTTTCTCAGGGACGAGATTCAGGAGCACAGTGTGTGCAATCAGGATATTTTTATGGAGAGGACGATGGATGAGTTTCTCAGGGACGAGATTCAGGAGCACAGTGTGTGCAATCAGGATATTTTTATGGAGAGGACGATGGATGAGTTTCTCAGGGACGAGATTCAGGAGCACAGTGTGTGCAATCAGGATATTTTTATGGAGAGGACGATGGATGAGTTTCTCAGGGACGAGATTCAGGAGCACAGTGTGTGCAATCAGGATATTTTTATGGAGAGGACGATGGATGAGTTTCTCAGGGACGAGATTCAGGAGCACAGTGTGTGCAATCAGGATATTTTTATGGAGAGGACGATGGATGAGTTTCTCAGGGACGAGATNTTGTTTTTTTTCCTTACAAAACAAAGAAAAGAGACACATGCACTGTTATGCAGCCATCCCGGCGCGTCGTCCATGTATTCCAATTTCATTTGTCATCGAGATTTTGATAATTTTGTTATTCTGTAACCATCACTTTCAATTAAATCTATTTTTGAATCAGATCGAACGAGTTCTTGTTTATAGTTTTAGTTTTTTTCGAGTTCTTGTTTTTTTTTCCTTACAAAACAAAGAAAAGAGACACATATCAAATATCAAGGTTATTCTTCATTCAGTTCATCCTTCGCACAATATTGATGGTCTTATTAATAATTGGTAATACGAGTATATATGTGTCCCTATCACACTATTTGTCATGATTCCAAAATTTTGGCACAATTTTTTTGATGAATGTTTGTTAAATTTGTGTGTATGGTAGGTATACGAGTATATTTGTGCCCCTATCACACTAGGTATTTGTCATGATTCCAATATTTTGGCACAATTTATTTGATGAATATTTGTTGACTTTGTGTGTGTGGTAGGTACGAATATATTTGTGCCCCTACCACTTGATGAGACTTTGAGATCTTTTAAATTTTTGTGGTGTATATTATACAATAGGAATCTGTAATGAATACAATTTTGAGCAATCTGTAATGAATATAATTTTTGATATTGAGGTTTGAAAGGTGCCAAAAATGGGTCAATATGAGGTTACCGATTTGGTGACTCTTGACGGTAACTGTAATGGTGTGCGTTCCAAGTCATCCTGGTGCGTGGAACTGCGTATCGGGAGTGTTTATGTCTAATTGAACGAATGAAGTGTTAGTCTAATCTTTTCTTATATCATGAGAACCCTCGAACGCCTTATCCGATTTTGATGAAATTTTGTATGAACTTTCATTTATAAAATAAGGTGATTAGTTTTCAGACCCTATTGGGCCACCCGGGGACAAAGGGTGACAATTATAATTGATTGAACTCCACGTTAGTCAACTCCAATTTTGACCCCGGTATACATCTCATTATAAAAGGACTATTGACAGCTAAGAGGATACCAACAAAACTGAGAGTGAGATTCGCAAAATGTTATGTGTGGAGCGTGTTGTTGTATGGGAGTGAAAGTTGGGTGATAAGAAAGAAGGAGGAGAAATATTTGGAGAGTTTTGAGATGTGGTTGTGGTGGAGAATGGAGAGGGTGTGCTGGAAAGACAAAGTTCGAAATGAAGAAGTATTGAGAAGAGTTGGAGAAAGGAGGATTTTAATGGAAACAATAAGAAGAAGAGAAAGGAATTTGTTTGGGCACATATTGAGGAGGGATTGTCTGCAGAGGAGAATAATGGAGGGAAAAATAGAGGGAAAAAGAGGAAGAGGTAGAAGGAGGTTTGGAATGATGAGTGATGTGAGAAGGGGACGGAGTTATCAGGAAATGAAGAAAGGTTGATACCTGTTTTTGAGACAGATTTACTACTGCTATTACATCCCAAAATGCACTTGTATAAGTGTATGTATGTTTGTTTGTTACGCGATACAAGCCACAATTTTTATCCGAATTTGACGAAATTTGGTATACATGTTTAGGACATGAAATTTGGTGTATAGTTTTTGGGGGCCCAGGGGGGGGGGCAATATTGTGTTTATTAAAAATGATTTTTATCTTTTTAGCGGTTTGTTGTAGGAACGTAAACTTTTGATATGTTATAGCTGGTGTTAAGGGCTTTTTGAAAAAAAGATAAAAAGATATTTTTTATACATTTATAAAAAAAAAAAAATATTTTTTTCTATACATTTTTTCTATAAACACTAACGTGAACACCTGATCAATTTGATCCACTAATAGTAGCTAGGGGCCTGATATTTTTTGTTGATGATAATATTGTTATTTCCTATGATGATGATGTTGTTTGAGAGTTCAATTAAGAAAACAATACAAATCACTATTTCCTCCCCTGGGGAGACAAATTGGCCAATCTGTATCCTTAGTTCTAAATTTAGAACGAGGACTTTTGTTTTCGGATTTATTTCATAGCTAAAATATTTTATTATATTTTATAAAGTAGTCGACTATTTTGTAGTGAAATTAAAATAATTATTAATTAAATTTTCTGTTTGTCTAATACACGAGCTTTTTCTTCAGGTATGTAGACAGTGGTTTATTTTTATTTTTTTAAATATCTAGTTATTGTTTAGTCAAGACGGGGGTTTTACCTTCCATTTGCTGCCCTCTTGCAAAACAAGCTACGCACAATGACCTCACCCAGTTTGGGTTAGTCCGGAAAAATAGCCAGCTTTACGGAGGCGCGAACCCATGTGGACACCCACATGGTACAACCTCGCTGGATGTTGCTTAATTTCAGTGATCTAACGGGAACTGGTGTATTCAACGTGCATTAGACGCTGGCAATACACTATACAGCGTGTACCAGAAAGAGCGGTCACCCCTTCTTAACTTTGGAACGGGGTGGAATTTTTGAATTTTGAAAAGCTCTAGGGATAGGTAAAGGGCCATGGCCAATCGAATGGATATGGTGAGATCCAGTTTCAACCCCCGGAAGTGGCTTTTATTGACAAAAAGTGTCAATTTCTCAAGAAATTTAATGGTAGAAATATTTTTTGTTCAAATAAAAGTAGAACACAAAATATTTTTACCAAGGTTCAAAAACGACGATTGATTGAGTTAAAAACTTCTTCGCTTGTCTCTGACCGGGAGTGTCACTCAACTGTTGAACAGGTTGAACTTTCATTTGGTGTTCCAAGTCCTTGATTTCTATTTATAGGAGGTTTTTTATACGTATTTTAAGAGCAAACCAGTTTCATTAGGTGACGGTCCTAAGCTCGTGTAATAAATACAGTAGGTTTGGTGTTAGGAATGGCACCCACCCCCTTTAAAAAAAATCTGCTTCAAACCAATGATGAGAGATCAACTGCAAAAAGCGACTTTCTACACAGTTTTTTTTTTTTTTTAATTTGGCTTAACGTCTCTTTAAAATCTATTGGTCATTCAAGACGGGGGTTTTACCCTCCATTCGCTGCTGGAAACTTGCAAATCAGCTACCCACATTGACCTCACCCAGCCTGGGTTGGGCCGGAAGAAAGAGCCAACGATACGTGGTGTTCCCAAGCGGTCACCCATCCAAGTACTGACCACGCCCGACGTTGCTTAACTTCAGTGATATGACGGGAACTGGTGTATTCAACGTGGTATGATCGTTGGCTCTACACAGTTTTAATAATCAGTATAAGTAGGTACAAACTACGTATCAAATCTTCTTCTTTCCCAATTCTATTTGGGGTTGGCGATGCTTTCCTTAATTCTAACATATCACAACCTTTTGTTCGGTGCCTACCCTCTTCAGCTCTTCTTAACACGGTAATCCTAGCTTGCTTCTCACAGTATTAATTATTAATATTTTTTTTAATTAAAAGCATCGCCAACCCCAAATAGAATTGTTAAAGAAGAAAGGGTTACAGCTGAAGAGGGTAGGCACCGAACAAAAGTTTGTGGTATGTTAGAATTAAGGAAAGCATCGTCAACCCCAAATAGAATTGGTAAAGAAGAAAGGGTTACAGCTGAAGAGGGTAGGCACCGAACAAAAGTTTGTGGTATGTTAGAATTAAGGAATGCATCGTCAACCCCAAATAGAATTGGTAAAGAAGAAAGGGGTGCAGCTGAAAGGGTAGGCACCGAACAAAAGTTTGTGGTATGTTAGAATTAAGGAAAGCATCGTCAACCCCAAATAGAATTGGTAAAGAAGAAAGGGTTACAGCTGAAGAGGGTAGGCACCGAACAAAAGCTTGTGGTATGTTAGAATTAAGGAAAGCATCGTCAACCCCAAATAGAATTGGTAAAGAAGAAAGGGTTACAGCTGAAAAGGGTAGGCACCGAACAAAAGTTTTTGGTGTGTTAGAATTAAGGAAAGCATCGTCAACCCCAATAAAATTGGTAAAGAAGAAAGGGTTACAGCTGAAGAGGGTAGACACCGAACAAAAGATTGTGGTATGTTTATACGTAGTTTGTACCTACTTATATACTGATTACATTCGAACTTGTATTCGAACTTTCTAGGTATTGGACTTAGCGTTTGATCACTCATTATAATCTATACTTATAAAACGCAAAGCCCAGTTGGTATACTAATTCACTGACTGAATGATAATCAACGTAGCTCCACAATGGCTTTTAGTATGAAGGTGCGTAATAAGGACGGAAAAATCGAAATATCAAAATGGAAGCGTGTTACATCAGCCAAAAATGATTCATGTAGCTTCTTTTTTTGACAACTTTTTTTCTGGGGAAACTAAAAGAGATAACAGAAAATGACCTAGAATTCCACCCCTCACCCCAAATAGTACATAACGCACTTTTAAAAATGTGAAAATTGAAATTTTCCCGTTTGTCCCCGATTCCAGTAGTGGGAAAAAAGGAAAGTTCAGATGGTAGCAAGTTACTGCCAAAAATGACGCTTTTTAGTAGGTCTTTTTGTAATTTTTTTCTGGGCAAACTAAAGGAGATAACGAAAAATGAGCGAGAATGGACCCCCTAAAATAGTATATAAGGACCCCATATAAAATTTGAAATTATCCGGTTTCTCCCCGATTTATGGACGGTTTTCATCACCAAAAAAATCGGAATTGAGAAGTACCACTTCGGGATGAGCAGTACAAAAAGTCATATATCCTTGAATAAAATTTTGAATTTTCCATCAGAAGATTTAATGTCGTAATCTCCAAATTGCAGTTGAATTTCATAACCGTAGCGAAGCAAACAGCTAGTTAGGTATAATCTAAATATATAAAATAGAAATTTGTGTGTACCTACCTATGTAGTAGGGGTGGTCTGTTCAATATCACAAAAGACAAAAAATTGATTGGAATGGACGCCCTCAAATGTATGGTCTACAACCCCAGAAATATTATCAGAACTAAAATATGTCAAGCCGTTTTTGCATTACGGCAAATTTCTAATTTATTTACCAAAGTCAGACTGCCACAGTTTGATATCTTAAATTTTGTCGCGACAACATATCAGCTCCAAGCGAGAATGTTTTTGGTGGCCGTTTGGTCCGTATTTTAGGGCATTTTCCAAGCATTGTACTGGTTACACTCATACTCCCCCCGCCCCAAATTATATTGTCCTTGAAAAACAAAGAATAGGAATGTAAGCAAGGCCGTAGACAGAAAATCCGGGCCGGGGGGAAAAATTTACGGGCACCTCTATTATTCTTTCATCTAAAATCACCGTATGGGCAGTAATAATCGAAAAAGTAGTCAATTCACGTAGTTGATGTGAAAAAGCATGTACGCTTCTTGGCAACAAATAATCGATTATGAGATGTTAATGTTTACGAGGTATACCAATATTTATGATTGCTGAACAAGCTTGCTAAACTTCTGATTTTGTGTGTTTGAAAATTTTTCAAAACTTTTAAGTTGATTTATTTATTATTCAAAAGAAACTTGAAAATTTTCATTACAATAATTTTTTCACCGGGCCTCTTAGGAAATCCCGGGGCTGGGGGATCCCCCCCATTCCCCCCTCTTCGGCCTGAATGTAAGAATTGTAGCGAAGCGCGGGCGAAACAGCTGGTCAATAATAATTATTGAATCCATGGGGTTTACCCATTTAATTTATCTCTCGGAAAGTAGGAGCAGTTATTGTGCCAATACAATTTACATTTGTTTGCTATTTTGTAATAATCTTGGGTTTTACCCATGTTGTTTAACCTCTTGAGGAAAGTATCTGATGAAATAAGAATTTTAATTATTTTTATTCGTTTTGAACATACCGATCAAACGTGTGCCAAGTCTATCTAGAAAATGGATTTGAATTTTGAAAAACTCTGCTCTTTATTTATAGGGGAAAACTGTTTCTACATGAGTTGGTCAAATTGGGATACTATTTTACTATGTCAACTAAAATTATAATGAAGGTTACAATTTACTATATCTTCACTTGAAACTTTATATAGGTATACTCGTAGATATTAAGATACCTAAGGTTGGGGTTACCACCTCGGCCGGGTCTTTCGTCCGGCAAGTTCATGTCTTGGGAGGGGGGGGGTACGGGAATTCGCGGAAAGCGGGAAATTCAAAAATGTTCGGGATTTTTTTTTCTTGATGTATTTTTACAAAAAAAAAAAAATAAAAATAAATAACATACATATACATAAAGCTATTTCTTTTTCCACATATACTTTTCATTTGTCATCGCTTTCTTGACTCCATTCAAAAAAAGAGCAAATTCTTCGTAACCCTTGTCGAAATTAAAATTTGTCAGAAGCTCTGCCAGTTCGACTCTCATTCAATTTCAGTCCAAACATACTTTATCACAGAAGACTTTTTCCACGTAGACATTGCTAATGGGGATCTATAATTTTTTTCAAACAATTAAGGGCAATTGGACAAATCCATCAGAACTTTCGGGGGAAATTCGAATTTACTTAGTTCACATGGCGACCCGGCAATTTTTTTTATTAGCCCGGCGCCGGTGGCTCGTCAATAACTACCTAGGCCTGGCACTGCCAGGCGAGGCTCGTGCAGGTGGCAAACCTACTAAATGTGATATCACACTATTTGTCATGATTCCAAATTTGGTCATTTTTCCGGCTTCAAACAGTGTGAGCGGCAAAATATATTTGATCTAATTCGCTATTTGATTGCTTTGATATCAAACACAAAAGTGACCAAAATTTGTCTACAAAGCCTGAGATAGGATTGACAAACACGTTTGTTGATTGTTTTCTAAAACTATTCAATTAATTTTAGAGATGCTATTTAGGATGTTTGTAGTCATTATGAAATATTAAATTGAAAAAATTCACTGTTCACTTGAGAATATCGTAACTGACGAAAGCGCTCGTGACTCATCAAATTCATTGTAGTTGATACATAAATTTTTTCAATTTAATATTCAATTAGTTTTGAATTTAAAAAATATTTCCGAGGCGTGTGTGGACACACAATTCCTCAATTGTCGAAAATACACAAGTGAAGAAAAACTAANCCTATAGGAGATAAAGTATTGCAGGTAATTTATTTTAAAATGAGTACCTAGGTAAGTAGGTAAATACCTAAAATAAATATTTTAATTGTTAAAAAATATTTATTTAATCTTGAATAATAGGATGTTTGTAGTCATTATGAAACACAAAAGTAAAACTCAATGAAACGATCAATGTATGTATCACTAATAGTTTAGCCAAAAAAGAGATACGGAAAATTCATAGAAATGAACCCCTCCCCTAGAAACCATAGGCTGGATCCTAAGGAAAATTATCAGAATTCAAAAATATCGAACCTTTTTCGAATTAAAGCCGATTTTTGTTGTGAAAATCATAGAATACTATTAGTATGGGAACGGAAATTCCTCAAAGGCGCCACGCGAAGTGGGCGCCTCGAAAAATTCATAGGAATGAACCCCTCCCCTCGACACCATAGGCTGGATCCTCAGGAAAATTATCAGAAATCAAAAATATCGAATCGTTTTCGATTTAAAGCCGATTTTTGTCGTGAAAATCATAGAATACTATTAGTATGGGAACGGAAATTCATCAAAGGCGCCACGCGAAGTGGGCGCCTCAGTTCGATTTTTCATTCGTTTTAATTTTTGATGTAGAAAGAAAGGAGAATCTACTGCATTATACGTAAGGATTCTTTAGTATCAAAAACTCATGAGGAGTTGTTGCAAATCAGTCCCGGAGCTGTCAACCTATGATGATGATTCATATTTGATTGTAATTCTCAAAATTTTGACACCATCAGAGGTGGTTCCATGGGGGGGGGGGAATTNCCATGGGGGGGGGGTCAATTTTGCAAAACATTTTTGAGACAAAAGTATTTTGGGATTCATTTGTGATCTGTACTCAGAGCAAAGAAAAAATAGACTCTTGAGTGGAAGGTTATCACTAGACGTGGTTAATGCCTGAGGCATTTTCTACCAGCTAACACATTAGAGCTCTGTTTTTATGTGGTCGAGTACTCAAATGAATGAGGAATTTTTTTTTGCCTCTGCTAGGGATTGAACCCACGCCATCCTGTTTACCAATCGAGCGCTTAACCACTGAGCTAACGAGGCGGGTTACTCAGAGTATAGGGCCGGAGTTATTCCAAATTGAAGTTCAAATTTAGTATATCTTTGTTTTGACGTAAATATTGATTTTTTCCCTATTTGAAAAAATCCAAAGTTCTGATTGCCGAAGTAAAGCATGAATGTTCATAGCAAAGGCGTTCAAATGTGTTATTTAGTGGGTAATCAGTGTGAGCATATAATTATTTACATGCAATGAGCTGCAGGCTGCAGTTGAGGGAAAATCATATCTAATAATTATTTATACGTGCCAACGATCATACCACGTTGAATACAACAGTTCCCGTCAGATCACTGAAGTTAAGCAACCTCGTACTTGGATGAGTGACCGCTTGGGAACACCACGTATCGTTGGCTCATTTTTCCGGATAGCGCGCATAGCGACCCGCTGCTAGCCTTGTATGTAAAATAGAAAAATTCAAAGTAATTGGAAAATGATTGATATTGGGAAAATCCTACAATAAAAATAAATAAATACAGAGGCTTTTCCTAAGCTAATTTACTTGGAAATGCTGCAGTGAGCACCAAACTTGTGACATAATAACACAAAGAAACAGCATTTATTTTATTTTTTGAAACGTAAAATATCAAAATTTGATAGTCCGTCGTGCAATTTTTGGTAATACCTTTTTTTTTTTAATTTGGATTAACGTCTCTTTAACATCTATTGTTCATTCAAGATGGGGGCTTTACCCTCCATTCGCTGGAAACTTGCAAACCTGCTACCCATATTGAACTCACCCAGCCTGGGTTGGGCCGGAAAAAAGCCAGCATCACGAGGGCGTGAACCCACGTGGACACCCACATGATACAACCTCGATGGACGTTGTTTACCTTCAATGATCTAACGGGAACTGGTGTATTCAACGTGCCATAGACGCTGGCTTTTGTAATACCTAATATTTGCCTTTTTTCATATCTTAGGTAACTAGACCAATTAGAGTTCCTGGAATCGCTCTTGCACATTAATTATATCTTACGTATAAGTTATGACAATTGAAAACCATTGCAGCATGACGTAGACTCATTTAGAGTTGCAGTTTGCAGTTTATGCATTTGAGATAGATATACCATCGATTAGGATGATGCAACGTAATGATGATGAGTGTTTTGTCATGGCTTATAATTTCTAATTCTGAGAGGTACTCATTCGTACCATCTGGGTAGCGAGGTACTTCGGGAAATCCGATCATTATGAGGGTAGATAAATAGGTATACATTCATCATTTTTCCTTTGGCTTGGTATCTGCATATAATCGTAACATCGAAAAATTGGAATTGAAAAGTACACTTCAGGATGAGTGAGAAAGATGAAATTCGATACAAAAGTTTTTCGCAATACAAAAAGTCATATCCTTGAGTAAAATATTGAATTTTCAAAATAGGAGCCATGCTCACTCTGGAGGTCGGTTCCACCAAAGATCCAAACTTGGAAAGCTTTAATGGCGCAATCTCGAAATTGTTGTTGAATTTCATAACCGTATAGCGATGCACAGGCGGGGGAACAGCCAGTCATTAATAAAAGTAGCTCTGCTAACTCTAGACTTCACTCAGTACTATTTACCGTGTCCGCCGTTGCATCTATACTTATAACACAGAAAGCCCAGTTGGTATACTGACTGACTCACTCACTCATAATCAACGTAGCTCCACGATAACTAAAGCTAGAGACTTGAAATTTGGCACACAGTTTCCTTTCGGTATGTATAGGTGCATAATAAGGACGGAAAAATCAAAATATCAAATGGAAGCGTGTTACAGAGAAAATGATTCATGTAGCTTCTTTTTTTGACAATTTTTTTTTTCTGGGGAATCTAAAGGAGATAACAGAAAATGACCTAGAATGCCCCCTCCCCCAAATAGTACATAAGGCTCTCTTAAAAATATGAAAATTGAAATTTTCCCGTTCGTCCCCGATTTATGAAAGATTTTCTGCACCGAAAAATCGGGGACTGAGAAGTATCAATTCATCTCGAAGTGACACTTCGAGAAAGCTGAAATTGAAAACATTTAAAATAATAAAATATGGATTTTTCTAAATAGGAGCCAATTGAACCACGGGCGTAGGTACCAGCAAAGATCCAAATTTGTGAAGTTTTATTGTCGAAATTGTTGTTGAATTAAGAAATCGTAGCGAAAGCATAGACAAACAACTAAGTAGTACACCTACAAATTGAAAAAAAAAAATGTCGGTGAGGGGGTATTTTTTTACTTATACTATCTTTCTACCTTACTAAGGGATAAACCAGTTCTATCCATCAAATTCATCCAATATCCCTCTCTATACTAATCAGTGAGAGGTACGGGGTGAACTTATAGTACTATCTTTCTACCTTACTAAGGGATAAACCAGTTCTATCCACGAAATTCATCCTATATCCGTCTCTATACTAATCAGTGAGAGGTAGGGGATGAACTTATAGTACTATCTTTCTACTTTACTAAGGGATAAACTAGTTCTATCCACCAAATTCATCCTATATCCCTCTCTATACTAATCTGTGATAATAAGGGGATGAACTTATAGTACTATCTTTCTACCTTACTAAGGGATAAACCAGTTCTATCCACGAAATTCATCCTATATCCGTCTCTATACTAATCAGTGAGAGGTAGGGGATGAACTTATAGTACTATCTTTCTACCTTACTAAGGGATAAACCAGTTCTATCCTCGAAATTCATACTATATCCATCTCTATACTAATCAGTGAGAGGTAGGGGATGAACTTATAGTACTATCTTCCTACCTTACTAAGGGATAAACCAGTTCTATCCACGAAATTCATCCTATATCCGTCTCTATACTAATCAGTGAGAGGTAGGGGATGAACTTATAGTATCTTTCATTTCAAATAACTGCCAGATGGAAATACCTATTTTCATTTATTAATCTGAATTCGAATATCTTGGTACCTAATAATAATAACATTCAATTTTGTCTCTTCAATATTGTGCAGTGTTTATTTTTGTAATTCATAGTCAGACATACTATACGGACCTAATCCATTAATTTCGTACTTACACTTTATATGCTGTCTATCTGGCGATTTTCAGCTTCTAAGAAAATTGTTTATCATTTTTTTTTTTTTTNTTTTTTTTTTTTTTTTTTTTTTTTTTTTTTTTTTAGGATAAAAAATGTTTTATTAGAGTTTGTAGAAAATTCAAAATTTAAATACGAATTTGAATTTATAATGAAATGTATTAGTTGAAAAATGTGATGTTTTAGCCATAATTTCGAAAACGATATTTAGCTGAGAAATGTGATGTCCTAGCAATAATTTTGAAAACGATATTTAGCTGAAAAATGTGATGTCCTAGCAATAATTCGGAAAACGTTATTTAGCTGAAAAATGTGATGTCCTAGCAATAATTCCGAAAACGATATTTAGCTGAGAAATGTGATGTCCTAGCAATAATTTTGAAAACGATATTTAGCTGAAAAATGTTATGTTTTAGCAGTAATTCGGAAAACGATATTTACCCGAAAAATAGTTATGTCTCATTAAATATTTCGAAAACGATATTTAACCGAAAAATATGCTGTACTACCAAATATTCAAAAAATCGATATTTAAATTCAATTGAGTTGTCAAAATTCTTGATTTAGTCTTTGTAATTTGTGCCTTCTTTCTACAGCTTTTTGTTGTCATTTTTGTCAATTTGTTAATTTCTTTTGAACCATGGAGAGAAACAATTTTATTTTTTTAACAAAACAAAAAGATGCTTCTTACATACTGTAAGGTGCTAGAACACAGCATAACAATCTATACCTGGGTATAATGTTCTAGTATTTTTTTTTTATGTCAACTTATTAACTCCATATACCTATGTGATGGTGCAGAATATAAATACTATCTTTGATGATAGATAACAGGCTTTCTCTGATTGATTTGATAAATAACGTTACCTATAAATTGAATACCATCTGGCCAGTTTGCCGAAAAAAAAGCTGGAATTAAAACCCTCATTTCCTTAATTCTAGCTTGCCACAACCTCCTGTTCAGTGCCTACTCTTTTTCACTGTACCTACCCTTTCTTGGCAATATAACCTTCGCTTGCTTCTCAAAGTATCCTTAGAATATGAATTTTACTGATGACTTTTCATCTTTATTATATAATTATTTATTTAATGAACTTTTATAATTGCTCAGAATTGGTGAAATTAGAGATAGAAAAAAGGAAGAAGACAGTTTTAGAAGGAGGTAAATAATATAAAATAAAATAATGTTCATTCAAAGGGCGGGGTTAATTCCTGAGGAAATAATCTCTGATTTGAAGCAGAGTTTTTTTAAGCGCTAGATGCTCTTCCTAACACGAACCTTCTGTATTTACACGGCGCCGGCGTTAGGACCGTCACCTAATGAAGGTTGCATACAACTTATTTATTAATCCGCATTGAATTTGAATCAATTGTTTACCTAACTAACTCCATTTTAAGCTTTATAGCGTAGAGTCGCTTGAATTCCCTCGCAGTGGTGTCAGCTTGTAGATGCTTCCGAAGGACGAACTCGGAAAAGTACCTTTCCAAAAGAACGTTTTTTCCTATCAGGTTCGTTAGACAGTTCTTAAAACGAATAAGGCTAGGTTCACATGATCGCGCGGTACGACGAACAGTGCGGCACAAGATCTATCTAAATAGTGCATACTGTTTACAACAGCGCGCGGTGCCGCGCGGTACTAGTTCTACAAACTTGTATCGATTAGTTCATATGATACCGCGGGGTCATGTGAACATAGCCTAATGCTCTTTCATCTGTCCGAATTGTTTTTGACAGAATTGTTCAACTGGGTAACCTCGAGTTTATTTTTAATTATTTTCTATCCTAGTTATAAGAAATGGTTTACGATGTGGTTTGGAGACTGACGCCTTCCGACACGACGTGCACATACAAAGTGCACGAAACTGGTTTATAAAAGTTGAACGAGGTCTTTGTTTGTTTAAAAAGAGCTTTTGATTTCGGATAATACTTTTTAATGATAATTTTTGGAATTGACAGGACAACTCTCTCAAAGTGAAAAATTATTTTATAGATGGACTAGCAAGATTCCATTAAGTTATAAGTTTATCGAAAAATTTTCTTGATTTCTTTATTATGATACCTAAACTTTATTATGATACTAGGTGCTAGTGCCAAACTGACAAAGATGGAGAATTACCTGCTACGATTCTGAAAATTTGAATTGCCGCAGGCACCTACCGTGGTTTACCTACCAATACTAAGAACTACGTATACAAACCTCTCACATTGATCATGTGGGCAGATTACCGATTGTCCAATTAGTCCAGTAGTCAGGGATTTTTTGAATGCAAAAATTGGGGAAATCTCGATTTTTATATATGTTTGTAGGTATGGACCTCCTCTTTAAAAAGCTAAGTTTTCGACCTCCCAAACCTAGTGCGTTCTCCGCCATCTTGAAAAAGCCGCTCAAAAAACCGCTTTTTTCAGGGTTTCCTCAATTACTCGCTTCCTGTACATTTTAGGCGAATCGTTGTAGCGATTCATTTAAACGACAATTAAATTCTCAACTATTGAAGATGTCAGAGTCTGAAAACAGTAAAAGCAATATTTTTCCTCTTTAAAATTTTAAATGGAATAATTGATAGGTCGTAGGTAAGTACTTATTGAGGAAAGATGAGTTTTTATTGGGGAAAGATATTAATCCCCAATATCGAAATGAAAACTTCACCTTTTGAACTAAATTGAATTTCCTAGCCTCTACATCATCACCAACAGCTTTCCATCTTTTGGTTTATTATTTTTAATAATGAACATTTGGAATCGTCACGAANTCTCCCCCCCCCCCCTCAAAATTTGACATTTTGCGTTTCACGGCACTTAGAATCCAAAAATTATATAAAAAAATCCGTTGTTTGCCGTATATAGGTCCCCTCTGGGCTAAAATTGTGCCCAAAACTTTTGGGTGCAATCAAATACACCCATGGTAATTTTTGTCGCTTTTTAGCTGTTTTCACCTATCCTCTCTAAGCAAAGACTCTTACCATTGTAAGAGTCACAGACTTGAGATTTGGTATGTATATCATTTTTGAAATCTCAGAAGGTATGCTTCAAAACTTTTGGCACCTACCGCTGGCGGTTTTTAGCGCTTTTTAGGGGTTTTTGTTAATCCTGTCTAAATAGAGAATGGTGAGAGCCAGAGACTTGAAATTTATTATATATGTCGTATTTGGGGTCTCGTATCGCTGGCGGTTTTTTCCGCTCTTTAGCGGTTTTTGCTCATCCGGTCTAAAAAATAAGAGAATGACGAGTGCCAGAGACTTGAAATTTAGTATGTATAATGTATATCATATTTGGGGTCTCAGTAAGCTTAATAGCTTTTGAATGCAATCGAACCGCTGGAGGCTTTTGCCGCTTTTTAGCGGTTTTCAATATTGATGTTATTTTATTTATAACAATGATGTATTTTGTTTGTTTCTATTTTAACGTATTTTTTTAAAATTAATGATTTAATTAATTGCCCGCGTATTATTAATAATGTTACCTGTCCACTTATAGTCTTTAAGAATACTAAACAGGGTACCTATAATATTTTTTTTTTTAAAAAAAAATGTCCTCATAAAATAAAATTTTCAATTTGGAAAATGAGTTTCAGATATATCGAGGTTCATATTTGGTTCTGTGTGTGTCTGTAGTCAATTTTCTGCGTTCGACATAACTCTTGTATCGTTCAACCGATTTTGCTGAAATTGGGTTCTGTGTGTGTCTGTAGTCAATTTCTAGTTTTCGGCATAACTCTTGTACCGTTCAACCGATTTTGATGAAATTTGGTTCTGTGTTCTGTAGTCAATTTCTACTGTTCGACATAACTCTTATACCGTATATCCAATTTCGATGAAATTTGGTTCTGTGTATATCTGTAGTCAATTTTTTGTGTTCGACATAACTCTTGTATCGTTCTTCCTATTTTGATGAAATTAAGTTTCGTGTCTGTTTGTAGTCAATTTCTAGTGTTCGACATAACTCTTGTACCGTTCATCCAATTTTAATGAAATTTGGTTCTGTGTGTGCCTGTAGTCAATTTCTAGTGTTCGACATAAATCATCTTAATTTTGTACTAAGTGATTATATGGTCTCATTTGTGTCCAATTTTTTCCAATTCTAAAAATTATCATTAAAAAGTATAATCCGAAATCAAACGCTGTTTTCAAACAAACAAACTAAAAGACCTCGTTCAACTTTTATAAACCAGTTTCGTGCACTTTGTATGTGCACGTCGTGTCGGAAGGCATCAGTCTCCAAACCACATCGTAAACCATTTCTTATAACTAGGATAGAAAATAATTAAAAATAAACTCGAGGTTGTCTAGTTGAACAATTCAGTCACCGTTCTTCCATTTTATTGAAAAANTATGGGTGGTGGCGGTGGGAAAGTAAATAATGAATAGGAATACTTTGGCCGATTATTTTTTTTGTTTACGTTCGGTTCGAGACTATTGGTAGTGGAGGCGGGAAAGTAAAGAATGAGGAGAAATACTTTGGCCAATTATTTTTCTGTTTACGTTCGGTTCGAGACTTTATTGGTAGTGGGAAGGTAAAGAGATGAGGAGAAATACTTTGGCCAATTATTTTTCTGTTTACGTTCGGTTCGAGTCTTTATTGGTAGTGGTAGTGGGAAGGTAAAGAGATGAGGAGAAATACTTTGGCCTATTATTTTTCTGTTTACGTTCGGTTCGAGAATTTATTGGTAGTGGGTAGGCAAAGAGATGAGGAGAAATACTTTGGCCAATTATTTTTCTATTTGCGTTCTCGTTACTTGTTGAATCGACTCAAAGTTAAGATATTACCGTTCTAGAGAGCTATAGGAGTTTCTTAATGTCTCTTCTTCTTCTTTAACTTCGCCTTTTCCCAATATTACTTGGGGTTGGCGTTGCTTTCCTTAATTACCTATACCATGCCAAACATTTAATTCTGTGCTTACTCTCTTTAGCTGTAACCTTTCCTGACACCCTCGCTTGATTCATACAATATCCAACTTTCCCTTGACAGCCTCAGTAGGTAGAGGCGGTGGATTCGTAAGCAGAGGCTGTTGGTTCGAATTTAACTCCACTGGTCACCATAAATCTAAATGAAGGTGGCAATGATAATTGCAATCTCATCAGAGACCAACAACCAGTTTAATAATCATATCCATCTATCTCTAGAATCTATGCAGGAAAGAACATTTCATCATTGGTTTGAAGCAGTTTTTTTTCTAACACCAGACCCTCTACAGGGTGTATGGCTATAAATGGGACCCCTGCAAACGGTGGGTAGCTGAGATCAAGTGGAACGTTTTTACGAAATTCATTAGTGACTTCTTTTTGTTCGGTCACACAGAACCCACTAAGGGACGTTGAAAGTTGTTCAAAAATGAACTTCTCCACCCTGTAACTCAGATAAGCTTCATCTGGCTCACTAACGAATATCGTAAAAAGTGTTCCATTTGATCTCAGCTACCCACCATAATCAGGGGTCCCATTTATAGCCAAACACTCTGTATATTTACACGGGCTTAGGACTGTCACCTTATGAAGCTGGCTTGATTAAATCGATATTCCTTATGTTCCGTTTTATACCTTATTCCCGTTAGGTATATCTGTAATAAAGGGTGCGGCAATTAGTTCTCCTACTTTTCAAAAAATCGTGGGAGAGGAAGTAATAGTGGGAGGAGCGTGGGGTTTATGATATTCAACATGGAATTACATCTAGTTTTTCGCAATGGTTTGCTCGCGCGAGCATCGGGCGTTCGTTGTAAAGCTGTTTTTGTAAAGCTGTGACGACATTATTTAAAAAAAGTGAAACCATTACCTATAGCCACTCAGAGGGCGTTCTGTTTGCACTCCACAGATCCAGTTCCTGATCAAAAAACAATTTTGAGCTGGGTTCACAACTTTAGAACCACAGCATCAGCTTTAGGCTGTATGGGGCTACGGCTCATGTTCCCCGATCACGTGATCTCCTTACGGCATGACATTTCGTGGCCCCTTGCTCGCCGGATTTGAGTCCCTGTGATTTCTTTTTGTGGGTTACCTCAAGGCTGAGGTCTCCAAACATCACCCTGTGACCTTTGAAAAGTTAAAGGAGGCAATTCTGGAAGAAATCATCCAAATTGATGCGGATATGCTGACGAGAGTCATGGAAAACTTCCGCGGAAGACTCCAAATGTGCATCACTCGCCAAGGCCGCCATTTGGACGACATTATTTACAAAACATTGATGAAAAAAAAAAAAAAAAAACTNGCAAAATTATTTTTCAAATATCTTATTTCCTTTTTATTTACCAGCCCTTTCAAATGTGGGAGAACTAATTCCCGCACCCTGTAGAAAAAAATCCGATGAGTAGATAGCTTGAAGTGAAATACGAAGTGTCGCTATTAAATAACGAGACAATGGTTAAGAAAAAGGGTTTTATTATAAAAATTATTCTACATTCGAATGCTCCCCCTTAATATACACCCCTCCCCTCGCCACTCACCTTTCCATACGTTTTTTCCATTGATCGAAGCAGTGCTGGAAGTCTTTTTTGGTGAGGACCTTTAGGAGCTCTGAATTTTTTGGCTTTACCGCTTCCATCGACTCAAATCGGGTCCCCTTCAAAGTAAATTTTATCTTCGGAAACAAAAAACGTCGCACGGTGCCAAATCTGGCGAGTACGGCGTGCATTCGAGCGTTGGAGTGCGTTTATCAGCCAAAAACGCTTCACAGATAGCGCATTATGGCAGGGGTNCTGGTTGACAGTCTGAGTCTCTGGAACCCATTCAGTCATTCCGATACCGTTAATGTTAAAAACAAAATCAACATTGCCTTGAATTTTGATTTGAGGCGATCTGGACGCTGGTCATCTTCAATGCTCTCGCGGCCCTCTCTGAAGTGCTTACACCACTCAAAAACACGCGCACGAGATAGAAAATTGTCCCCATAGCAACAATTTATAGCACTCAGTCGGAGTTTTTTTTTAATTTAACGAGAAATTTGAGTTTGATATGTTGCTCCTGTTTTTCGTCACACATGGTTTTCGGCACAAGAAAAAAAAAACACGTTCGTTTCAAACCGCTACTGCACAAATACTATAATAGTGATGAAAACGTGTTTTGGTACGTGAATAGAGAAGATTTCCAGATACCCAACGCACTACTGGTTTTTTTCCCCACCCCTATAGGCGCTCAGTCTCGTTATTTAATAGCCACACCTCGTACTGATGTCCTCCCTTTCGCTTTTGTCTGTAGAATGTGGCATCATCGTTTCTGATGGTAGCCAGATGTATGAGAATGCATCTCTAAAGAGTTCTTGTGTACTGCTATATATTTTTGTCATCTCTTGGAGGCTATCAATTTGCTTTGTCCTTCAGAACCAAGTCAATCGATGCAATATAAATTGCATCATCTGTTTCTTGCCTTTTACAATAGAGACTCTGGGGCCATGGTGTCAGAAGTCAACTTATTTCTAAATGCCTTCGGGACACTTCTACACAGGTCATTTGGCGAGCCTCGCTCGCACTCTTTTCTCATTGAACGTATTTCTCTTTCCATTCAACGAGGAAATTGTGCGAGAGTAACAGTAACTCTTCCTTCTTGCCACGCTTTGGATGAGGTATTTTACCTGTAAATAAAAAATAAAAATTGAACTTCTATTACGTCAGTCACATAAACATAATACTATTACAGAGTTGCTTTCTGTATTTATTTACATCATAACATTTTGACGGATTAAAATCGTACAATGTTTTTCTTGTTTATTGCAAGTAATCAAAGATTTATATTGAACACGTCACGTTCACAGAATATTTTTGGTTTATTATTTTCAATAATGAACCTTTGATATAGTCACAAAAAAAAAAATATCCCGCCTCAAAATTTGATATTTTTCAATTCAAGGTACCTACGTAGAATCCAAAAATTGAATAACACAAAATCCGTTTGTCCGCCGTAGGTATGCTGTGATGGATACTTTTGCCACTAAGCGTTCTTTCAGCGCCCAGTTAGACCTCAAATGGTATCCTCATACCAAATTTCATCAACATTAAGTGGCAAAGGTTGACGACGCGGCGAACGGTGTACAGGGTATGAGGGCGGCGAATGAACGGGTTTTTTATTCGATTTTTGGGTTCTACGTACCTTGAAAGTAGAATATAAAATTTTAATTGGAAGGGTAGATAATCTATTTTGTCATATGGATTTATATTTTTTTTTTCTTGAGGAATTCTGGGGTCACTGGCTAGGGGATATTCATACCTACACTAAAATAGTTTGAATTGTCCGACACAGCAAAAGGACCTTGTCACCAAATTTTTTGAATTCGAAATAACTAGATTGGCCATGATCTGAAAATTTCTGTTTTAATTACTACTTTTTATGATAAATAGTTTTGAGGGATTAATCATACAGGGTGATGGTTGAACAGAAAAGAGCGAGCCACTTGTAATATTTTCGGAGGACTTGTGGTTTGGGGACCAGCCTGTTACAGAAGATGATTGTTTGAGGAACGATTCAGTGAGGTTGAAGAATAACTTATAACCAGGTTGATGTGATGCCTTGATTAACTCTTGAGATGCTTTACAGTTTGTTATATTTATTGTTGTTTGTGTTCAGGGGCGTTACTAGGCTAGTCAGCACTCGGGACAAACACCCATTTTGGCGCCCCTCCAAAAAATGGGCTATGGCCGTTTTGGCGCCCCAGAAACCTCGCGCCCGGGGCATCCGACTCGTTTGCCTCCCCCCCTTAGACCTTAGATATTTTCCTGATAGGGACGCAACTAGTCTAGTCAGCACCCAGGGCAACCCACCATTTCGGCGCCCCCTCCTAAAACGGACTATGGCCATTTTGGCACCTCAAAAACCTTGCGCCATTGGCAGCCGCCCCGTTTCCCCCTTCTACTTACGTCCCTTTGAACGGTGCCTGTTATATGTGGCGGGGAGTCACATCATGCATAAGACTAAGTAGCTTCCATGTCGATTATAATTTGGAGGCACGGTCGCCTCCCCCCCCCTCAATTGGCGATCTGAATCCGCGTCTAGATTAGAGATTATGTATACATTCTCATTCATATTTTGTTTTCTCCATTCAATGACGGCGAGTGACCTTACTAATTGGATCATAATTAAAAGTTTATTTATATTGTTCTTATTAAAAATATTAGCAAATAACTTTGGATTAATATCTTATGGCATCGCATCGGGTAATGATTAAATAGTTCAAGGACATTGAGTACAATCGAACATCCTCGGTCTCTTGATAGATAGACACTATAGACAGGTACTGGTCAAAACAAAATAAAGACATCTCGATTGTTTTTTTCAAAACAGTCGATTTTACCGTTTTTAGTTGTTTCATAGCTCCATTACTTTTAATTGTACAAAAATAAGTAGGGAACAAATTTTATAGACAATTTTATGGTCTATATATTTTTTAATAAATAATATGTAAAAAAAAACGGTTTTTTTGGGCAAATAGTGTTAGTGGGGGGGGGGGAGTGTTGGTGTTTTACAATAAAAAAATATCAAAAGTAACACACTTGCACCAGATGCAACCNAACATTCAAGAAGAAGATGATGATGAAGGAGACTGAGACAATATAAAAATGACACTTTTCAAATGTTTTTTCTCGGTTTTTTTCACCCGTAACTCTTTTTTTCAAACTATTGATTTTATCTCATCATCTACCCATCCCATTATATGGAATATGCAACAAAAGTTACTCTTAATATTTTTGCCGTGGCTGTAGGGGAACCTAAAAAGTGCACGTTGTGACGTGAAGTTATATATCACTTGTTCAACGCTCATTGTATTTGACTTGGTGGGCAGAGCACTGCTGCGCTCCTCAATATGCCAACATGCGCTGAAAAGAAATTAGAGTCCAAAAACTGATCAAAATGCAATGAGAAGTTAAGGACCGAAGTTGGGTTTAAACCAGAGCAATATGGCTATGAGTTCTTTCCTCTGTTTAGGTATAATTGTGAGGAAATATACCTACCCAATCATAATTATATAGTGAAATCTAGGTTGGAACCCGGAAGTGCCTTTTATTGACAAATTGTGGATTTCTCAAGAAATTTAAATAGAATGGTAGAAATATTTTTTGTTCAAATAAAAGTAGAACAAAAAATAAGGAATACATTTCCCTTTCATTTAAAATTTTAAATAATCAGGGGCGGAGTTAGAGGGGTCTAAATTTTGATTTTGTTACACCCTGTATATAACGGTCCTCAGTTTGGGATTTAATGTAAATAAACCCTTATTGTATTCCAAAAAAGATTTCTGATCTAATACTATCATCAAAGGTGTACATTTACATTTTCATCAGTGTCGCAGGTGCAATCATGCGCGGATATAGCCCTCTTCTTGGGGGGGGGCACAATCGCANTTGGGGGGGCACAATCGCACAATATACCTACCTAATAGAAAATTTGGAGGGGGAGGGACTCGTAACCTAGAGACCGAGGGTTCGAGTCCTGGGCAGTACTTTTTAATGCAATGTTTAATTTGTTAAAAGCTGTAGAGCTTACCACAAACACCTCTCATAAGGGTGATAAGCTATTTTATAAGCGTGAAAAGTGCCATGACGGATGACAGAATTTTTGACAATTTTTTATATACTATTTAGTTTCAGGATTGGGAATTATTTAGGGGCCCCTGCCCCCCCTCTTAATGGGATAAAAGGCACAGCGGATCACCATTCATTTGATTTAAAAAAAAAAAAAAAAAAAAAACGAAAAAAAAAAAAAAAAAAAAAAAAAAAAAAAAAAAAAAAAAAAAAAAAAAANTATCCACGCATGGGTGCAATCGAATATAATGTTTGCGGTTCTGTCCGTTTTTTAGCGGTTTTCATAAATCATGTCTATAACGAAATTAGGTATGTATGTCATATTTGGGGCTTCAGAAAGTAAGTTCCCACAGTATGAATTGAAACTGCGTAAAAAATATCTCTCTGTTGATGACCTCTCATCATTGGTTTAAATCAGAAATTTTTAATGGCCGGATAACCTTCCTAACACCAAACCTTCTGTATTTACGCGGGCTTAGGACAGTCACCTAATGAAGCTGGCTTGCTGCCCTCGATGGCTACAATCTTCTCTTCCTCTCTATATCCATACTAATATTATAAATGCGAAAGTAACTCTGTCTGTCTGTATGTTACGCTTTCACGCTTAAACTACTGAACCGATTTTGATGAAATTTGGTATGGAGATAGACTAAACTTTAGGAAAGGACATAGGCTACTTTTAGGGTTGAAACTATAAACGGCCATGCCTCTAAGGCGCCAAGCGAAGCGGGCGTATCCTGCTAGTTTCTAAATAAAACATAGTTCTCTTTTGTTACAACTCTCGTAATTTAAACGATAGAAGCCAACGTCTAAGACGTTGTATACACCTGTTGTCGTTAGATCACTGCAGTTAAGCAACGTACAATGAGGATGGTCCATGTGGGTGCTCCCCTCGGTGGCTAGATTATAAATCTAATGCCGAGTCCACACATGGCGAACATGAACGTGAAGATGAACATGAACATTCGCAAGTGTGGACGGCATCTGAACATCGATACGAACGTTCAGCTCTTATCCGGGAGGTTGTCGGTTTTCTACTGAACTTCTTTGATGTTTGGTACTAATGTGTGGAAGGCATTTGAACATCGATACGAACATACGAGTCTAGTTTAGTGTGATTTCAGTTTTCGGAGACTAGACGAGCTGTTTTTCTCTTTTTTGTTTCGACATCTAGGTAGATTTTGTTAATTTTATTGTTAAAATAATAATTAATTAATAATAGAAATTAATAATGGTAAATTACCTAATAAGAAATTAAAAATATTGTAAAATAATACAAAGTAATAAATGTAAAATTCCGACCACCGTGGCCGAGTGATCAAGAGCATTGACTACTAAACAGGAAGTGACGGGTTTGAATCCAGGCCAGAGTGGAAAATTCAGAAAAAACGAAAAGGGAGAGAGAGAGAGAATTAAAAACAAAATGACCTTGAAGAACGGATCACATACGAACATTTAGTGAACACAACGTTCAGAAGAAGCAGGTGAATGTTCATGTTCGCCAGGTGTGGACCCGGCATAATAGATAAATATATTTCAGTTCCAATGAGTCCCTCATCTACCTACTATACTATTTTATAATAAGACTATCTGTTTCGCCCGTGTTTTGCTACGGTTCTGATATTGCTAGTTTTGTTTTTCAAGGACAATGGAAATTGGGGGGAGTCAAAAATGTTTAANGGGGTATTGGTTTGTGCCAGCCTGTATATTGCAACCTTCAAAACCCAACATTTAAACGTTTTGCCAGGCGCCTTAGAGACACGGCCATTCTGACTATTAGTATTTTCTAAATTTTATTTTACCTGTTCCCGGTTTAGAACCTGTAACTCTGGAAAGGCTGGCCATACCTTTGCAGAAAATGTCCTAAAATAAGGACTAAATGGTCACCTAAAACTTTCTCGCTTTGAGTTGATATGTTGTCACAACAAATTTTAAAATATCGGACCGTGACTTCCGATTTTGGTGAAAAAATTATAAATTTGGCCGTAACTCGATATATTTTAGTTCTTATACGGCTTAACATATTTTAGTTCTGATAATTTTCCTGGGGTCGTAGATCATGATTTGGTGGGGGGGGGTCCATTCCCATCAATTTTTCGCTATCTATGTATGTACTGTGGTACATACATACAAATTTCTGATTTATATATTACGATAAACAAAAATATTAAATACTTGTAAAAAATTATCATAAATCATAATTAGTATAAATTATTAATATTAATTTAATATTATTAATACTGACAAACCTATAAGATTAATGTGTATGTAGTGAGTGCAATTAAATACTTGTAAATTGAATAAAATATCGTTTAATTATGATACGCTCAATCCAGCAATAATTACAGGCTAGGTCAATACTTCCCCCTTATAATATCTTCTTCTACTAGCAGTTTCGGCCGTGCTTCGCTACGATTCTTATAAGCAATATAAAATTTTCAAGGACAATGGAATTCGGTGGCAGGGATTATGACTTAGTGTCCAACTTTTAAAAAACAAGATTTAAACGTTTCGCCAGGCGCCTTAAAGGCGCGGCCATTCGGACTTTTTAGTATTTTCTAAATTTTATTTTACCCGTTCCCGGTTTCGAACTCATAACTCTGGAATGGCTGGCTACACCTTTACAGAAAATGTCCACAAATATGTTGTCGCGACAAAATTTAAGATATCGGACCGTGACTGTCCGATTTTGGTGAAGAAATTAGAAATTTGGCCGTAACTCGAAAACGGCTTGACATATTTTATTATATTTTAAATCTGATAATTTTCTATTGGGCTCCAGTATTGTAACAGACAACCCCGACCAGAGAGGTACACACAATTTTCTGTTTTATATATTTAGTTTATCAAACTTAGCTCGCTACAGTAAACAATTTCTATACAAAACTGTGAGAAGCAAGCTAGGGTTACCGTGTCAGGAAGGAGGTAAAATTTGACTGAAAATGTTAACTAAAACCTCCCTCATGTTAATCTTAATATATATTTATATAAATCAGAAATTTGTGTGTACCACAAACGTTAGCAGATAGCGAAAAATTGATGGGAATGGACCCCCGCCCCAAAATCATGATCTACGACCCTTTACCCAAACGTAACAAGCATTAAATTATAAGTCGAATAACATCCTCAATTATTAAATTTGGGCTAGAAGTATAGTCGTTTGGTCTGAATGGACAGTCGATTTTAAGTGATCATAATAAGGTAGTTAAAATTACCTATTTTTCTTTCTTTATATTTTAATTCTGATAATTTTCCTGGGGTCATAGATTATGACCTATTTTTTTCTATTGACCCTCCTGTGGCCGCCCTTGAAAGTATAATGGACATGATTTCCATATCAGAAGAACGTTGACATCTTTTATTGGGAATTATTTTTTTCCCTCGTTCCAATAGCCCAACAGGTAACTCAAAGGCCGTGGTTCTCCGTTAGGAAGCATTTTCCAATTTTTTCTTACGGAGTTGACCCCATCTAAAATGATCCATAGAATGTGTGATTAATATATGTACATATAATTCTGAATAAATATGTATGATAACAATTAAAACCAAGGCTATGAAAACTCCCGCCGTCATGCTTATGATGTGATTCTCTATCAACATAATTATAAACAGTTGTAAAGGAAGGGTCGGATATTTAATATTAATTTTTTATTGTATTTCAGGGTTATAAACCTCTGACACATTACAATTTGGGAACTAGATTACCCGATCCCCCATATTAAAAAATGAAAAGTTAAAGTTAACCAAAACTAAAAAGTGGATAATATAAAATTAGAATGAACGGACTTCAAAATTTAAAG
>CM022884.1:9454691-9486381 GCA_012654025.1 Pachypsylla venusta | reverse complement strand
ATATAAAAAAAATTGATGGAATCCCTACTTTTGTTAGAAATTGAAATCAATAGAGTGAACAAAAGATACAAAAATACTGAGAAAAAAAGCATTTCAAAATGCTCATTTTAGCACTGTCTCAATCATCATCTTCTTCTTTGACCGAGCTACAGCAAAATCTACCAAACCGATTTTGATGGGAGATATCTCATTTGGTTGGATCTGGTGAAAGAGTCTGCCTTTCGATATTTTAATGGTAAAAAAATGCCCTCCACTACCGCCTTTTTTTAAAATAAAATTAATTTTTACCATCCATTAAAAATTCGTATAGAATCTCATCTCAAATATAAATTCGAGCCAGCGTCTATGGCACACTGAATACACCCATTCCCATTAGATCGCTGAAGTTAAGTAACGTTCAGCGAGGTTGATCCATGTGGGTGTGTGCACGTAGGTTCGCGTCCTCGTGAGTCCGAGTGAGTTGGGTGAGGTCAATGTGGGTAGCTGGTTTGCAAGTTTCCAGCGAATGGAGGGTAAAACCCTCGTGTCAAATGACCAATAGATGTTAAAGAGACGTTAAACCNAAAAAAAAAAAAAAAAAAAAAAAAAAAAAAAATGGAGGAAAATAGTTGATTTTTAGAGGAACATCGCAACAATACAATTATTGCTCCCCATATTTTTTTCTCCACAGAGAGACTAAACTTCCGAAAGATGTTGGTACAATCTTACACAGTTTTATGATGGGAACAGAGAAATCGTTGAATGGTCAAGAGAATGTTAAAATTATAACTGTCATGGAAGAGGAGATTCTGCGGATAGCCAAACACAGAAAATTTAAAGGAATATTGACTACCAACACCAATCCTTTGACTCAGGTATTTTGAATTTTGTTTCCTCACTACCCGAAATAAAGAAGCTTTGTATAGAGCAATGATTAAAAAACTCTGCTGCCAATATCAACGTTGAGGGTATATTATTCTCATTCATTCAATAGTGGCATCACCGTGTCCGATGGTAGCCGGGTGTATGAGACAGCTCTAAATAAGTTGTAGTCTACTGCTAAAGTTTTTATTTGTCATTACCTTTACATCTGTTCTTGGAGGCTGATATTTGACATGCCCCCCCCCCCCGAACCATGACAATCACTGTAATATATACATAATAACGTCAATAATACAAGAGTTACAAACATAATGATATTACAGAGTTGCTTTCTGTGTTATGTTTATGTAATACCATCAGCTCAGGTGGACTTGACCCGTGAGGATGTCACCCTCAAGTAACTACTTACAATCTCAAGTACGATTTACTTTTCCTCATGGAAAGTTAGTAATTCATAAATGGAAGAAATTATCATTTCGGTAAATTAATGGGTAAATAAAATCCCCCTCCCCACACATCAAAATTTGATATTTTACGTTTCAAGGTACGAAGAATCTAAAAATTGAATAAAAAAAAAATCGATCATACGCCGCGCCGTACTTTGTACTCCAAAAGTCGACCGCTGATTACTGTAAATTTTTTTTATAGAACTATATTATATGTGACTGACAGTAATGTACAATTAGACCCCAGAGAGGAGCTACATAATAAATTTCATCCGTCAAAGCTAAGACGTAAAGGTGCCCTTCACGAGCGTTCGGTGCGGCGAACAATTCAGTTTTCGATTTTTGGATTTTACGTAAATTATAAAATTTTGAGAAGGGGGAGGGAGTAATTATTCCTTTCTGACGATTCCAAAGGTTCATTTATAAACCAAAATATGAATGTACTGTGAAAAAAATGAATCAAAAATTATTCTTTTTTTTTTCGTTTCAGCAACTAGGTGTAGACGTGTTCAACTATGAAGTCCTCCTAGATTGTCAAGTAAACCAGTATGTGGCGTCAGATGGAACCAGACCATTTGGTAAAGCAGACGATAGTCAAAGAGCAATCGTATGCTGGAAGAGAGTTGCCGACAATTAAAAACCAATTTACAAAAGATGACTTTATGAGATTTGTTAAGGAAACCAATATGTGGCGTCAGATGGAACCAGACCATTCGGTAAAGCAGACGATAATCAAAGAGCAATCGTATGCTGGAAGAAAGTTGCCGACAATTAAAAACCAATTTACAAAAGATGACTTTATGAGATTTGTCAAGGAAACCAATATGTGGGGTCAGATGGAACCAGACCATTCGGTAAAGCAGACGATAATCAAAGAGCAATCGTATGCTGGAAAAGACTT
This sequence comes from Pachypsylla venusta, assembly GCA_012654025.1. NCBI lineage: Eukaryota > Metazoa > Arthropoda > Insecta > Hemiptera > Aphalaridae > Pachypsylla > Pachypsylla venusta. The sequence goes on along the minus strand of CM022884.1, from coordinate 9,484,173 downwards.
GCCGACAATTAAAAACCAATTTACAAAAGTCAACCTTATGAGATTTGTCAAGGAAAACAATCAATGTGACGTTGGGGATTGAATATTTCGCCTTCTGAGGTGACACAATCAAGAAACTTTGTTTCAGTATTGGCAGAAGAACTTTGAACTTTTCAAAAGAACTCGAAACGGGTTCCATTTCAACTTTTAATTTTTAGGAACATAAAAGTCACATGGAGCTAAGGGATGTCGATATTACATCGATAATATCGAATATTTCAACATAATAGATATTTTATATCGATGTTAAGATTTCGATATAACCGCTATTTTATATTGATAATCGACCATCCGATAATATCGCTTATCGATATTAAGCTTACGATCGATATATCGGTAATATCGACATTCTTCTTTCGATACGGCAACCCTACTACCGAATATCGATATTCGATATTAACCATATAATATTGACACTCCTAGTTTGTTGGTCGAGTCATTATCAATATCGGTAATATTATTGAATCGATATCGATATTAACGGCAACCCTACATGAAACTGAATCGGGTAAATAGGGACGGACCTTCTGTGGGAGGTCCGTCCCTGTGCAATAAAAATATTCGGTTTCAGACGGATACTATTAATTTTTTTGGAGCAAGTTACAAACTTAAAATGTGGTTTAATATAATTTAAAAAGTCTTTTTAAACGTTTTAAGTGTGGGACATTAATTAATTCACTTTGGAAAAAAAAAAACTTTTTCTTCCGTATTTATTGAAGAATTTGAATATATTGAACCAACATGAAAAAAGTTGCTGGGTTTGAATGTTCAGTGCAAGTTTGTTTATTTTATCAATATAAGCGTTAAGATGAACATCCCCCCCCCCCAGAAAGGTTATGAAACGTTTTGATTGGCCATGCATCGATTAAACTTGTCCTTCTCAACTTCTCATAAAGTCGCTCCCTAAAAATTCTTGCACCATTCGGAAAAAAAAAAAAATTAAAACTAAAATTTTAAATAAACAAAAACAAATAATAATTATCTGCATATTTAAAAAAATTCCGAATAAACATTTGATTTCTCCAAAGTTTCGTCGATTTTCAGCAATAAAATTGTCAATTAAACGTTTAAAAGTGAGTTTTCTCGTATTTCCCACCATTTAATCGTGAAAATGAACCTTCTACTTTCAATTAATCCATATTTTCAGATAGGTTAGTTGCTCGGAAAAAAATTAATAGTATCTGTCTGCTCCCAAATATTCACACAAGTGCAATGAAACTGTGCAATAAAAATATTCACACAAGTGCAATGAAACTGTGCAATAAAAATATTCACACAAGCACTGTTGACGATACGGTAAGCTGATATAAGCCAGAACGAGCTTAATGCTCAACCTCCCCAAATGTTTGCGAAGACACTTATGATGCGCTGGATCATTTCGATTATGGATGAAATTTTCACTGCCAACACCCGATTTGATAATAATTTTATGCATGAAATGCGCAACGCCTCTTTTGTTCAAAAACAAATCTACCCTGGGCGGGTAGGCGTGACCGTAATTTTTGACAAAGGTAGAAACCTTTTTTGTTGTTGTTGTAGCAGCAGGCAACAGGTCATCAAATTTCTGGGGTATATTCTTCTTTCAAATCCAGATCCAGGAAAGCAGCCACGCCTTTGGGCCTCTCCCATAGGTCTCGTAGTGTCAGATTGGTTGGACGTGCTGGGCAGTGGAAAAGATGGTGAACATCGTGTGGTCCTATATTGCAAAGGTTACATTTGTCTTGAATGCTGGAGTCAAGTCTGTGCAAATAATGGTTGAGGATAGGAGACCAACCATATCGTAGTTCCGCCAGTCTTGATCTTGTTTTTCTGGGTAACTCACATTCTTCTTCGGCTATTGGCGGTGGAGGTTCATTTAAAATTCTGTTAGGTTTGTAGTTCTGTACTGTATCCTCCACTGTTCTGGTATGAATTTCATTATTGGACAGTTTCATGTGTCCCATATCTATTATAGGAGAGGGCAGGAAACACTCAATGTTGGATTTTAGTGTCAGCACAGATCTCTTCATATTGCGTGGTGGAGATGGTCTAGTGACTAGAAGATTGCTGGGGTGACCCTTCACATGACTAGAAACCTTTGTCAGTCCAAAATACTTTACTAATTAGTTAAAAATATCACCAATCGATTTTTCGTGAAAAATTCATGAAATTAACAATTTCGTTGAACGAAAATGTTGATTTTCAAACACCACGCATTGCACGACACTCGAACTCAAAATTTCTTAACAGTAAGTCTTGGTGTCTGAAATTTTAATTAATCAATTTTCATGTAAAATTACATTAAATAACATGTTTTGTTCGACGAATGGCCATTTGCAAGGCTCAGTAAACCGTTTTTAAATGTATTTTTCCTGTGATACACATTACAGGTGTACATTCTGTTTATGGGAATTGGGACCTACATAACAAATTTCACCAAAATCGTTCACACACATTGAAGACGGACACTCTGTTTATGTGACCCCAAATGGGACCTACATACCAAATTTCATGAAAAACGTTCACACATATTACAGATGTACACTCTGTTTATGTGACCCCAAATGGGACCTACATACCAAATTTTATGAAAATCGTTCACACATATTACAGATGTATACTCTGTTTATGTGACCCTATATGGGACCACATACCAAATTTTATGAAAATCGTTCACACATATTACAGATGTACACTCTGTTTATGTGACCCCAAATGGGACCTACATACCAAATTTCATGAAAAACGTTCACACATATTACAGATGTACACTCCGTTTATGTGACCCTAAATGGGACATACATACCAAATTTCATGAAAAACGTTCACACATATTACAGATGTACACTCTGTTTATGTGACCCCAAATGGGACCTACATACCAAATTTCATCAAAATCGTTCACACACATTAAAGACGGATAATCTGAGTATGTGAGCCCAAATGGGACCTACATACCAAATTTCATCAAAATCATTCAAAGCTAAGTGGCAAAAGTGGCCATCAAGGCAAACGATGCGGTGGAAAACAGATTTTTTTTATTCGAGTTTTGTAATCTACGTACCTTGAAACGTAAAAGATTTTGAGTGGGGATATTATTTGAAAATAATTTGGTTTATTATTTGAAAATAATAAACCAAAAGTGTACCTACCTATCAGAAGTTTAAACTCTTTAAAAGTAAGTAATTTGAATTAATTTCAGTTGTTTAAATATTAAGTTTGTAATTTTAATTTGCACGCTCCTATCTTTTATTTGAATTATATTTATTATGCATTTTGAGATTAAATCCATTTTGCTTTTTGAAATCGCCCTCACTTGGATGTCGGGTTCTATGCACCAGGACATCCCGGAACGCATATATTATCATAATTCTAGTCAAGGTCTATCAACACCTTTTCCACTGACCCCATATTTCTAGCATTTTTCCAAACTTGAATCCAAAAATAGGGAGAACACCGCTACAACAACCATTTTGAAAAACATATAATAGTGCCCGAATAGGATTGAAGAGTTCCTAGACATCGGCAGTTTTTTCGTGCTATTATTATGTGGTAAATATCTCAAAATAATGAGGATAAAATTCGATGGGTTGGCTGGGTCTGAACGCAGGCCTTATTGTTTACCAGTCAGGTCAAGTGTTTGTTTGAGTAGTGAGAGGGAGTTTGGTAATCTGGGCACTCTAATATTCCAATAATGTTTATTTCAGAAATTACCGGGGAGAATAGCAAGGGATCTCTTATCCACGATCTCGAACAGTAAGGTCGAATTAACACCTAATGACTAAGACAGATGCAACTTTGACAATAATCTTTACTTATAAAATACAAAGCCCAGTTGGTATACTGACTGACTCATAATCAACGTATCTATAGAGACTTCAAATTTCCACATTAGTATGGAGATAGGTACGTTATAAGAAAGGAAAAAATTGAACTGGAAACGGGTTAACGCCAAAAATATCGTTTTTTGGCGGGAGTTTCCTAATTTTTACAGAGGAAATTAAAGAAGATAATGGAAAATGACCGAGCATGTATCCCCCCCAAAAAATAAGAAAATTTCAATTTTCATGGATAAAAATATGAAAATTTAAATTTTCTCCTTGATTTATGGCTGATTTTCACCACCAAATTATCGAAATTGAGAACTAACAATTTGGGTTGAGCGAAAAATCTGAAATTCTGCAGTAAAAATAAAATATCCTTGCGTAAAATTTTACCAGTACTACTAAAAATCAAAATTGAGAAATAACGCTTCGGGAAGAACGAGAAACGGGGGTCTGTTTGGGTTGACACGGTACCACCAAAATCGTTTTAAAAAGATGCCGCGAAACCAAAAACGTTGAGAACCACGCTAGGATAGATCTTTCCATGTTCTCTAATTTCGTTGGAACTTACCTTCATAATAAAATATCCATCTGGCATTCCTTACACAAGGTATTCCATGTATAATATTGTTCTATGCCTAAGTTCATTGAGAAAGAGACCACCCGTCCAATCACTCCCATAACTGTTGAATATTGGACAACACTTCGTCAGGTGCTGCATGTTTGTATCTCATAAAATAGCCTTGTATCTGTGCAGCAGAAACGTTTCTCTTTTCATTAACGACTGTGTCAGCAAATTTTGTCGCATTATCGATGTCCTGATAGAATCGTTTGTACATTTGTTCGATCTGGTAATGACTACAGTAGCCAACATATTCTTTCATATCGACACGACCAGGTCGAACTAGAGCTGGATCCAACCTAAATGAAGCACAATCAAAATTTTACAAGACAATAAGTGTATTTGTTTTAACGTTTGCGATATCGATATATCGCCAAATCTTTCGATAATGAACATCGATATTTTATGTTTTCGATATTATCAAATAGGTATATCGATATTTTGATTCGATAGTATCGGTCGATCTGGTCACAATGACAGAGCTGATCAATTTTAATGAATGTTTGTATCATTATGACATCGAAACCCTCTACATGCTTTGTAAAATGAAGCAAATGCTTCGTGGTATAAGCATATGCTGTGATTATTATGCATACCTAGGGTTGTTGCGATATTGGTTTTTATGCGATATCCGATATCGAGATTTTTTCAGATATCGATATCGCGATATTATCGTAAAAGGAATATCGATATCAGCAATATCGAAAGATATTCGTTCGGATTCCAGTTTAAAAAGTTATGATGTGAGAATTGAAGCTTAATTTAAACTTTGTTGGCTTACTTTACTCTAGGGATTATGATTACTTAAAATTGCTGCTTTTTAGCAATCCAAAATAATAATAATAAAATAAAAACCGTTCTCAATATGAATATAATCTCTGCAGCTAAAAGAGAATAATTTCCAAAATTCTCTGATAAAAAGATCTCCAATAAAAATAAGAAATAAGAATCCATTTTTTTTAAAAAAAAAAAAAAAAAAAANAATAAAATAGGGGAGAAAGTGTCAATCCACTTTATACAACACACAGGCTCTGATATGATCCAAGACCCTTCCTATGACATTCTTATTCGATATCGATATTAACATTTTTCTTCGATATCCGATATTATCGAATCCCTGGTATCGATCTAAATATCGAAAATATCGAATTAAAATATCGATATTTATCGATATCGATATCTACGCAGTTTCTGTTGATATTGCGAGAAGCAAGCCAGGGTTAACGTGCTTGGAAGGTGTTACAGCTAAAGAGAGAATGCACCAAACAGAAAGTTGTGACATCAGGCCCGACGAGAGGAGGGGGCACGGACTCCAGAGTTTTCGCTTAAAAAAATATAGTAAATTATAATTCAACCAGAGCTCCGTAACCTATTTTTTGTGTTACCATATTATATTTTATTATTATGATTTCAATTATATAATATAATATGGTAACACAAAAATATATGTTATGGAGCTCTGAGTAGGTATAATATTTTATATGTAGCCGTTTAATTAGGTGATCAATAGTTTAACTGATAAGTAATTAAGGCTCTAATAGTTTAAGTTTGTTTATTATTAAATCGTAAATCTTTACAGAAAACCTTCATATCCTTTTTTTTTCCTTTTAATTTCACACTGTTTAACAAGTATACATATTGTTATGAATTAAAAAAAAAAACTTACCTGTCAATATAGTTGGTTGTCATAAATAATATTCTAGCCTCAGAAGATGCCACTCCGTCCAAACAGTTAAGAAGACCACTCAGCGTAACAGAGTTCAGACCCTCATAAGCAGAAGAAACTAAGAAACAAAGCACAATATTGAATTAAAGGGATTCCAAACTGTTGAGGGGAACACTCAGCGTAACAGAGTTCAAGGAAGTTCCAAAAGTTCGTGGCCTACATTTTTTTTTTTTTTTTTTTATTTTTTTTTTAAGTTTCAATTTTCATCGATTGACTTTAAAACACTTTAGAAAAATGAAAAAAAAATAAGGAAAGATTTTTTTTTCATTTCTCTAAAGTGAAAAAGTTAATCGACGAATATTTAAACTTAAAAAAAAAAAAAAAAAAAAAATATATATATAAAAAATGTAAATATACAGGCATATAGGTAACAAATAATATGAACAAACATAATATACCCCCACCCACCATATTGATATAATCTCATATTATACCATGCATCCTCTATCATACATCATACCTAGCCTCAGTTCACTTGAGAATGTCGTAACTGACGAAAGCGCTCGTGGCTCATCAAATTCATTGTAGTTGATACATAATTTTTTTTACAATTATTTCAAAATATCATTAGACAATGTCAGAACTACAATACATTAATCCTTACGTTGGTCGGGTCACGAACTTTTGAAACCACCCTCGTAGCTTCATCATACACAGACACACGTACGTACCTTGTGAAGATTCTTCCCTGCTAACAAATGCTGCATCAATATCCTCCAGCAAAATGATGCTGTTCTGGGGTGCCACACTTAACAAATGATTCAATCTGTCATCTGTAAGGCCCCTTTCACTCAAATTAAGAACACAAATTCCAAATTCTAATTCTCCGGCAAGGGCTGTTATAAAAGATGATTTACCGCAGCCTGGCGGTCCATATAACAGGTAGCCACGACGATAAGGTATACCTTAAAATAGACAAAATAATCAAAAACAATTAAATTTATTATTGACTCCGTTAAAAAAAAAAATCTCCCGTCTCTATAGAAATGTGACGTCACATAAAGTGACGCGTACATCCATAGAAACCTCTGATTTCAGAAAGGGGTCATCATACTCATCATGTCCATAAATTTTGGAAATGCGTTTTTTCAAAGAAAATCCATCTTTAATCGTAAAATGTTATCAGTATGAAAAGTTTGAGGGGCTCCATAGTTTTTAGAAAATATAGAAGTACCTTTTTTGGTTTAACTTTTTTTTTCTACAATTTTTCCATTTTAAGTTTTTCCTTATTTTTTGATAAAATTCAGTAAGTTCAGGTCAGATAGTATGAAATGTGAAACATAATTTATCAAGTCAAAGCGAAAAAGTTTAGATATGGTTGAACAAAAATAATAGAAAAATTAAATTGAACCGTGGCGAAGCACGGGGTACACCTACTAGTAATAAAATAAAAATGGTTTAGACTATTGAAAAGAAAATCAAATTTATAAAAAAAACTAGCTGTTTCGCCCGTGCTTCGCTATGGCCTATAGCTTGGTACCTTAGAGGCATAGCCGTTCCCATGCTAATTGCTATCTCTCTCGCTCCAGTGTATTTCTTATGGGGATTGTTAACTTTTTGCGATTTCTACCCCTTAAAATTAAAATTTTTGCAAAATCCTTTCTTAGTGCTCACTTACATGGTGCAACGAAGGTCCCTGCCAAATTTCAAGTCTGTAGCATTAATAGTTTCGGCTCTACGTTGATCAGTCACTCAGGATCGGGACATTGCATTTTATATATAAAGATATTCTGTGGTACTACTAGTATTTCAAGCATAAATCTGTATAGGTATGTCATGTCTCGGAAAAACTATTTCCATGGGATACCTACCTCTATCTAAATACCACGATGGATCGTTGATGAATCCCTTGATATCTCGAATGATCTTATCAGCGACTCCTTGATCTAAAACTACAGAATTCAGAGGTCGACGTCGTTTAGGATGTCCAAAGGGCCTCCATTCAAATCCCAATGCAGTGTACATAACAGTTTTACCTTCGTATTGTTTTAGAGCAAGTGTTCGGGCTGAAATCAGAAGAAAAAATGACAATATACTTATCATTTGCATAACCCAAGGGGAAAATAGTGAATGAAAAAAAATATAGAAATTATTGTTGTTCTTGTTGCTGTTATTGTTGTTCTTGTTGCTGTTATTGTTGTTTTTGATGATTTTTTTTGTTGGTTTTGTTGTTGTTATAGCAATATTCATCTTAAAATCAACTGCTCTTCGATTTCTAGATTCAGTTTTTTTTATAAAAGGTAGAAATGGATTGATATGAGGTAACGGAAAAGATTTTGATAGCCTTGGCTAGAACTGTGATGGTATGCATTTCAGGTCGTCCGGGTGCGTAGAACCGGCTATCGTGAGGACGATTGAACGAACTCGACAACATCCATCCAATAGTCTAAATGTGTATTGAAAATAGTTGTAACGATCGATCTGAAGACAAAGCGTCAGATCCCACTCATCTAAGTAGCTCAGCATTTGGAGTAAACCAGACAAAATTAGCCACTCCATAGTCGAAACATACAGGGGGTGTTGTTCTCGGAACGAAAGATAGGCGACCTTTGGTCTGAAAAAATTACGAGTGGACTTGGTACTTATAGCCACTCGCTTGAGAAATCCTGGTATTAGGGGACTTGGTACGTATAGCCAATCGCTTGAGAAATCCTGGTACTAGATAGAACTCCATTGAAGTCGATTTCAGGACAACCCCAGAACGATATATACCTTCCTCGAGGATGTTAAAGAACAAATTTCTATTGCTTCCCAAAGCAGTGAGGGTAACTGTTTCAAAAGGTATTCCCTGTTGAATGTCAAGGGTAGCAGACTCTCGGGTTCTTTCAACACGGATCCAATTTCCTTGATACCTGAAAATAGGAAATAATATTCAAGTTATTTGAACCCATCTTTAGCGCTCGTTAAAAGGACCCACCAAACCGAACTGAAATAGAAGATTTTCAAAAAGTTCCAGGTCGTCCTGGTGCGTAGAACCGGCCACCGTGAGGACGTTGGGGTGCAGCCTGATACATCTGGCTGTATCAGGTCAAGTACTCGATTGGGTTGGTATTGTGCTGTTCAGATCTTCGGTCAAGTAGTCGATTGGGTTGGTATTGTGCTGTCACATCTTCGGTCAAGTAGTCGATTGGGTTGGTATTGTGCTGTCACACCTTCCACAGTACGGCTATGTATATAGAAGAGACAAAACTTAAGATAAATAGGATATATGGTTGGTGATGGTAAGTATTCCTCTATAGCTACACTCACTTCATAAAAAATCCATAGTTTGTCTGGTCGATTGGCGTTTTGATTTAGCAGTCGAAACGCCTTCCACTACACCATCAACTCATCAATCTAATAAAAAAAAGGTGACTATCCAACAGGGCTGTACCCAAGATTTTTTTTCGGAAGCATTGACAAAAAAAAGAGGACTAACACCTGAAAATGATTATCATGGAAGGTGATGTTGTTTATGTTGCTGCTGCTGTTGTTGTTTTTGTTGTTGCTGTTTCTTTTTTAATATTATAGGTCACGTGTAAAGTAAAGTATTTTCATTAAAAAAAAAAAAACGATTGAAATTTCGCGAGAGGAGGACCGGAGCCCCCAGACCCCCCCGGGGGTACGGCCTTGCTATTCAGTAATGGTTACATAGAATCAACTCCCCCCTCCCTAAATTTTACTTTACCTAAACAAATGAGTTCCAATACTTGGTATAAATTCATATTTGGTTTTAACATATCCTGTATCAAACTTTTCGAATGAAGTTGTTACGCTCAAATGTTGGGTCTTTTTGGCACCTCTGACTGTAATCCAATGAAGTAGCCAATTGTAGCTTTTATCTCTACATGGAATTTCTAAAGTGATCATATAATTACGACGGAAGAAAATTGTGCCCATTTGAAAACCTGGAAGTAAAGAATGACAAATATATTTTATAATTTAGGTATAATTTTTATTTAGGATGTTGTGAAATAGGCATAATTTTTTTAAAAAAAATGTTTGTATCAAACTACAAAATGTAAAAAAGAGCCACGAGCACTTTCGTCCGTGATTCAACGTGCCATAAAATATTGTAAGTATCAATTTTAAATAAAAAACAGGACATAGGACATCCTCAGTAGCTCAGATGGTTGAGGCGGTGGTTTCATTCATCAAATCTAACTTCATCCCCGCCTACTGGTCACAATAGATCTAAATTAAGGTCGCAGTGATTATTGCAGTCTCCATAGAGATTTGCAATCAGTTTATTAATCAAATTATTTTTAGAAAAATATGACCCAAGTTGGTGGTAGGGTGGTACGCAGACTGATTCAATAACATCGCACCTACCCCTGTTGTTGTTGTTGTTGGAGCGGTGTTCCCCTTAAAATCAAAATCAACGGTTCTTCTTATTTTTAAGTGCATGTTCTAAAAAATGTTTAAAACAGGTTGATTTGAAGTTACCGAAAAAATTTTGATGGCCCTCGGCTGGAAGTATTATGGTATGCGTTCCAGGTCGTCCTGGTACGGAAAACCCAATTATGGTGAGGACGCATCTACTCATCAAGGTACCTCATCGGTACCAAACATGGGATATTTGTCCTAAAAATTGCATAAGTAATTAATCTTTGCAATCCCAATGAAATAGCTGGTCAGAGTTATGTTCGATTCCCAATTTAATCCCATTTTTAACAAACCGGTTTAATATGTTTCTCAACATAAGTATCCTACCAAAGGCGTAATTTTTTTCAATCCACTTATGACTTGCTAAACTCTCCATGAAGAAAAGTAAATCATACTTGAGATTGTAAGAAGTTACTTGTGGGTGACATCCTCACGACCCGAGTTATATTATAGTGATTGTCATGGTTCTGGGAGGCCCATGTCAATTATTAGACTCCAAGAACAGATGTGTGATGACAATTAAACATTTTAACAGTAGACTACAACTTATCTGGAGCAGCTGTCTCAGACATCTGGGCTACCATTGGACACGATGATGCCACTATTGAAGTGAAGAACATATCCTAACCAACAAATTTGGTGATCATATCATCAAGACATGCCCGTATAAACGTAACCTAACCATACATTAATCAGTGATTATGTCAAAGAGGCATGGCTATCGCAAATTGGTTTCTATAGAGATCACAATAAAAGATTTCTTAAATGTTGTTGTTAACGTTCTCAACGACTCTCACTTTGTCGGCAGGCCAAGGAAGGCGGCCACTGCAACAGGTTCTGTCCATAATGCTGACGGCTCTAGATTGATTGGGTTTGATGGGCAGTTGAATCAATGATTTACATCATGAGCAGGGGTTTAGCAAGGATTTATATACCAGCTCTTTGAAGAAGTATCTGGAGCAGCACGGCTGGGATGAACACCTCAAAAGGAATAAAAACACAGTGAGTTGTTTGTCAGAACGGTGTTGATGGTCTTTGGCCGTGCCCCAGGGCAAGGGTAGCCCCGGTGCGAAGAACCAACCATCATGAGGGCCGATTTCTTATATGAACAAGTTTGGTGGAAATCGGACTAGAATTGGCAATCTAACATATTGACTCTGTAACCCGAAATATAAAGTTACTTCCTTATCCCATAAAAAGAAGCATTATCTTGGGTTCGATGTCGAGTTTTCAATGTTAAAAGACATAAAGATACCTACAGCCCAAATCTTGAGTTTTAGCCATTGATTTGCGTGTGTGTGCCTGTATATACACAAGATATCTCAAGAACGTTAAGTGCTAGAGACTTGGAAATATACCACCAAACTTGTAAAAAAGGGTTCTTATTACCGATTGAACAGGTATTTTTTTCAGTTAGCGTGCACAAGTAAAATTTGTCCTTTATGTAAAAAAATATAAATAAACTCTGTTTCTTTGTATATTATGACACAACTTTGGTGCTCACTGCAGCATTGTAGGATTTTCCCTAAATTAATCATTATCAAATTACTTTGAAATTTTCAAAATTACCTACAATGCTGGCACCGGGTATGTGCATCCATAGCTACTCATTGTTCTCTCCAGGCTGATTGGGACTAAAACATCCAAACCACAGTGACAAATTATATCGACTACGAGGATTCGAACCCGGGTTTCCCGAGTGGAAGACTAATCCAGTGACCACTGAGCCAGGGGAGCTGGTAAATTTGTCTTTCAATAATTATCAAGATGAATAATACCTTACCTTTCCTTAAAATTGCAGCACCAGCTCCTACCCCAAACAATCCAAAGCCTGCTCCGAAGTATGGATTACTAGATAAAGACTCAATGTAATCTGCAACAGTCATTATACCAACGTGGAAACTAGTTTCTTGAGTATCGGAAACTTACTAGTTCAATAATTATTACAAACACTCAAAGAAACTAAAACTTGCCATAATTATTTGTTTTATTTAAATGAGTGTTCATAAAATATTCTTTAAAACATTGATTTATGAAGAAAGCGACTTCAGATTGCTGTTAAGGAAGGGTACTACAAGTATCACTAAAAGGAGAGAAAAAAAAGTCATATCCAAGCGCAGATAAAGGTGAAGTATTGAGGAAAATGGAAATACCCTAATCAATACCTCTCACTCACAAAACACACACACACACTAATACAAAAATAATGCACGCCAAATACGTTGAACCTTTTTTCTACAAATGAAATTTTAGGGCGGAATAAGATTTACTCCACTTTAGGGAAAAATCTTCTTCCGGATACGTAACGGTCATGGTAGCAAAAATGCGATTTATTCATATCAAAAGTTGACCCAAGCGACACCGACAGTTATGAAACTCTCGTGCGACCTGACGCGAGTGTTTTATAACTACTGCCTAAACCATTTAAGGTCCGATCCTACCACGATGAGTTTTCAGGGAGTTTCATTCTAACACTGTATCAACCTGTGTTAATACAATAGCCAGACCCGAGTGTTTCAAAACTCGGCTTTTGGTAGGACCAAACTTAAATCAAGAGAAAGTCATTTAAAATTTCTTAAGAAAATCCCCTTTGTTGGGAGAAAAATATGACTCTAAGGCTAGACATTCTTTGAGACCCAGGTTTCTACCTTCGAAAATAAAGATTCGTTTATAAAGGCAACCTGAAGCATACTCATCTGATAAGCATACATCAAATCAAGGCTAAGTTTTTATCAAGATTCGGTACCGGACAGATACTATTAATTTTTTTTTTTTTGAAGCAAGTTACAAGTTACTTTTTAAACGTTTTAGGGGTGGGAGATTAATTAATTCACATTAATTTTAATTTATTTTGAAAAAAACCTTTTTCTTCCGTATTTATTGAACTATTTGAATATATTGAACAGAACACTGAAGTAGACATAGTTGTACCAACATAAAAAAAGTCCAGTGCAAGTTTGTTTATTTTATCAATATAAGCGTTAAGATGAACGTCCCCCCCCCCAGACAGGTTAGAAAACGTTATGATCGGCCATGCCTCGACTAAACTTGTTCTTCTCATAAAGTCGCTCCCTAAAAACTCTTGCGCTTTTCAGAAGAAGAAAAAAAACTAAATTAAATCGTAGTGATTTTTNAATAAAATTGTGAATTAAACATTTAAAAATGAGTTTTCTCGTATTTCCCACCATTTAATCGTGAAAATTAACTTCTACTTTCAATTAATCATATTTTCAGGGTGTCTACCAAATCGTCAAAGTGAAATTCCCTGACTTTTCCAGGTTTTCCAGTGTACTTTTTCTAGTTTTAACACTGACCCACACCGACGTGTTTCATGTTATAAGAGAGTCACCAAATGCTGCACAAAGCAGTTCAAAACAGAAGTTGTTATATATATGGACAAATAAATTTATTTTGAATTATATTAAACCCCTAGCAATAGTGCCGCATGCTTTCGAAGAGATTATCAGAAGAGTATCAATATTGGAAATTTTCTAAGAAGTTCAGAAGAAAGGGCGATAACTATTTATTATATTATATTTGTTTTACACCGACCTCGGTGGCTAATAAGTTAGCACATCAGACTTCTAATTAGGAGGTCGGTTGTTCGAGTCCAATTCTAGCAGAGTTTTTAAAAAATGATATTGTAATATTGAAATTGACGGTGGAAATGGGGTTGGATTTGTGACATAATGACACGAACAAAATTTTCAATATTTTTTTTTCATTTATATTTGTTTAATTATTATAAAAAAATATTAACGAATGCTTTAAAAATAATAGTAATATTGTGAGGTTGATTAAACATTTTTATTGAATAAAATTCAATTGGTCAGATAATATCTTGGGTATTTGGGAAAAATACACAAGACTCAATACATAAACGTCACAGACAAAATTTTTAGAGGTAAACGATAATAAGCGCCGCAGGCGAAATTTTTCAGGAAAAGCATGTTCACGCATAAAATTGGCCATTGAGATTTAAAAAAAATTGAAAAATTCCCTGACTTTTCCCCGACATTTCCAGTCTCCTAAAATACCGTGACAATTCCAGGATTTCCAGGGTAGACACCCTGTATTTTAAGTTAGGTTAGTTACTCAGAAAAAAATTAATAGTATCTGTCTGGTCCCCAAGATTCTCCTTAATATAAATTTAATGAAATTATTATTTTATATGTTTGTACCTAAGGTAGGTCAAAGGATGAGGAAATTTTGACATCAGAGAAAAGCAGAATACAAAAATGAAACTTTTATTACAAGGTTATGAGAATGAATGCCATATTTCTAGAATACAAGGATCCAGTACATATACTTCTCACTTTTATAAGAAAACACGTAAGCATTATAACTAATCTATTAGTATTTACTATACGAAAGAAATTAAATTAAATTAATATTGGATTTTAAATATTTATTTTAATAAATTAAAATAAAGACGCGTGATCGGACTCTCGCATGTTTCCTTTATCAGTGTTATCAAAAATTGATAAATTTAAAAATATCGCGCTCTTTTCAACAGAAACCATTTTGAAAATGTTTAGGCGTATTTTTAGTTTTAATAAATTGACTCATTTATTTTGTAGTGTACCAAAAATAGTAGGTACCTACCTATTTTGTAATTAAATAGACATATTTTTAAAAAAGAAATAAAACCCCGGTTGTCTATAAAAAAAAATCACAGTCTAATTAATTTTTATAAATGTTCAACTAAAAATATAAAACAAAATAAACTATTTTTTTTTTAATAAAAGCTATTTACCTTTACCTATACCAAAACGTACCGTCATGTACTGCAGTTCATTGCTCATTACATGCATAGGCAATAATAATATGAAAATATCCTGGATTAGCCACTTGTTGTAACGCTGTGATGTAAAAGTTTCAAAGCGCCAGCACTAAGAAGGTGGACTTCCATTGCTCATTGCATGTATAGGCAATGATGATAATATGAAAATATCCTGGATGAGCCACTGGTTGTTGGTTGTAACACTGTGATGTAAAAGTTTCAAAACACCAGCACTAAGAAGGTGGAATTCCCCCCACCTCCGAATGAAAATTCTGGGTGCGCCACTGTGTCTTAGTATTTAAAATTAGAATGTTTATCCGATGACTGACTGAAGACAGAAAGGAGGAAAGTAACGTCATGCTAAGACATTACTCAATTTGTTGACAATAAAGAATAAGTGACTTAAATCTGATTGATGTGTTGATCAGATCTGATGGGCGATGATGTTCTGTTCTGGATTTATAAGAAACAAGTGTCAGTCGTGTCACATTATACTCAACACAGAATTTCTCTCCCAAAATCCTGAATTACTCCACACTTTATGATTCAGATGTAAGAAACAAGTGTCAGTCGTGTCACATTATACTCAACACAGAATTTCTCTCCTAAAATACTGAATTACTCCACACTTTATGATTCAGATGTAAGAAACAAGTGTCAGTCGTGTCACATTATACTCAACACAGAATTTCTCTCCCAAATCCTTAATTACTCCACACTTTATCATTCAGATGATAATAATATATTATGAATGAGAACATTGTACAGAATGGCCACAATCAACAGGTTTCCAGTTCAGTATGGTGGCAGTCAGTGACGCACACAAGGGGGTGGGAGGGGGTTCACAGTTCCCATCATCATAAGTTAACGGCCGGGCTAGTTTGCAATAACCCGCCATGAGTTGTTGATACTAAAGAATCCTTACAGATAATGCAGTAGCTTCTCCTTGCTTTCTGCATGGGTAATGGAAATGATATCATTTCCGACCCTTCCTTAATTACCTTTTACGACTGGCATAGACTTGGGTCCCTTGGAAGTATTCTTTTTAAGTCCCCCTATCCACAGGGGACGCAATATGGATTTGAATTATTTTGGAACCCCTCTCAATACTACACTCCCAACACGTCCTATCCAACAATTGGTGTTCAATTTTATCAGCAATAACTGCCTTTATACAAAGAGGGTCACTCCAAAATTCCTCTTTTGACCCATAAATGGACCCCAGGTGATGCTATCTCCAATGTTAAGGTTTTGGCTCGAATTATGGCCTCAAGTCTGTAAATACGAATAAAGGGCGAATACGAATTTTCAGACGAGAATCATTTTTTGGTATCTAGTCGTCATAATTCGTCCAGAAAAGCAAAAAAAAAAAAAAAAAAAAAAAAAAAAAAAACATCGAATTTTTCAAAAATTCTACTTTATTTTCCTATACTTCGTATATGGGAAGATAAAGTAAAAAAGATAAATCTAAAAACCAGGAAAAACATGAAGATAAATCTTAAAACCAAGAAAAACAGTGATAAACCAAAAAGCTAATAAATAAAAAAAAGAGATTTCTTTTTTTATAAATCTCTTCTATATATATAAAAATGAATGTTTGTATGTATATAGAGGAAGCCAAAAGTGGACCCCCATTTCGAAAATAAACCTTGGAAAGAAAACACAAATACTTTGTTTTTCATGAAAAAACAAAGAATTATAATGTTTTTAATTGTTTAGTATAAACAAATATGCAAAAAAAAAAAAAAAGAATACAAATGAATATATTTATGTAATGTTAAATTTCTCAAAATTAAGGTTCTAAAAAAAGTTCTCTAAAAGTGGAACCCCATTTGACTCCTAATCTGGACCCCTAAGTTTCCTAAATTGGACCCCCATGTTCTTCAATTGAGTGGTGAAATATTTGATCAATAAGAAAGTGGGACTTTATTTGAAATGTATTCTTGGTTACACTTTAATAAATATATATATAAAAAAAAACATTCAGGGATCCACACTCGAAAAATTCAGGGGGTCTGCATTAGGAATTTTGGTGGACGAAACAATTTTTTTCACTGACGTTCTAAATTAAAAAGCTTAGAGAAAATAATATCAGAGTTTGGAGTAAAAAAGTGTACTTTAACACATATATATTCTACTTGTTTTTTTCAAAAAACTTTTCAAAATCACAATAATCAAAATAAAAATCTGATATCAATACTACAACTGAAAATGTGACCGACTCAAGGATGAGAATTCCAACAATAAAAAAAAAAATTCCCCTCCCGCATCTCCTCTCATGTTACGTTATGTGAGAAATAGGCTAGGGGTCCACTTTACGGGGAGGGGTCCGCTTTTGGTACACTTACTATATATAATTATGTATGTCCCCTATGCATTCCTAAACCACACATCCGATTACTATGGACATATGTCCATATGTCCGAGATGGTTTCTAAATTGTGAGATGTTACATGGTTGGTCCTTAGAAGCTTTTGATCACCTTGAGTCATATATTCTGTGGGCGGGGCCATGTAAAACCGCCATCTTAGAATTTCTCTTTTCCTCAATATTATGAGAACTGTTTTAGATATTGAAACTAAACTTTAGTGAAATGCTGAACGTCTGACCCTAAACGACTTTAGACCTTATTGATTTATACAAGGCGGGGCCATGTGAGACCGCCATCTTGGAATTTCTCTTTTCCTCAATATGTTGAGAACAACTTAAATTGTAGCGACCAAACATTTGTGAGTAGCTATACGTTTGACCCTTAATGGATTTTGATCACATTGAGTCATATATTTTGTGGGCGGGGCCATGTGGGGCCACCATCTTGGAATTTCACTTTTCCTCAATATTTTTGAGAACCAGTTAGGTTATAGGTACCAAATTTTTGTCGCATTCTACACGTATATATGCCCTAAAGAATATCTGATCACTTTCAGTCATATAATTTGTTGACGGGGCCATGTGAGGTCACCATGTTGGAAAATCTTTTTTCCTCATATTTTGAGAATCGCTTAAAGGCTTAGTTTTTTTAAAAAAATCGTTTGAGGTCAACACAGGTTGAGAAAATTTGAATATTTTATTCGCAACCCAATATTCCATTCCAACAGTACTCCATTTATATTGTGTGGTATAGTTTGGCGTAAGTTTAGCTTTGCTTCTCTGATATAATGGTATTGAAGTGGTTGTTCCTACTCAAAATCATAGAACTGACCTAAACACCACCAAGTTTGTTGGATTGAACGTGTTGGGAGTAGTATTGGGTTAGGTTCCAAAAAAATTAAAACGCGTGTTGAAGGCTGCTGAGTTTAGGCTGGGTCTACGCACGTTCTACGCAGCTTAACAACCCGTTACTATTCTCCATGTTCTACATAGGTTAACAAACGTGTAGGTAAATATGTTATCTATATGTGCTACGCTCTGATCGCTTTTAACCCGTGAGTGGTCTCCTGTAGGGAATTTTTCTCACACTGTCGGCAAAAACGCAATAACTTAGTAATTATTGGCTCAAACTTGTAGGGTCTCTCAGTAGCTGTTCAAAATATGTTTTACTTTGTGCTCACAAAAAATTGCCGACATACATTGCATTTCAGTTGCCTGAGGCAGTCGATGTGAAAATTCTCACATCGCGACCAGTCGCGTCGCAATTTTTTCGTCGAAATATTCTGGTCTTTGTGTGGCTATTTATTTAGTTTAAAATTTAACTTATTTAATTACATTTAATTAACTAATACTTTAATTATATATTAATGTAAACATAATAACGACCTAAATAATTAATTATTTTAATTATTTAGGTACATTTCTAACATTTCATAAAATAATATAAGAAAAAAGTGCCAAAATAGCGGATCGAACTGGGTACTATCGGAAAATAAACTTGCTGAAATCGCTTCAAATATAGATCAAAGAAGATTTTGAACAAATTCTTTGAAAAAAGAATCAGTTATTTTCTTCGAAAAGAAAGAAAAACACAGCGAAACCACAGGTGTGAGAAAAAATCTCTATAGTAGACCGTTTGCGTTCTGCGGCGGAACGGGACCACTCACGGGTTAAACGGTTGTACCTCGGTAATATGATAACTAATGTAAAAGTCAGTCTTATTCTCATTTTTTTCTCTCATCCCGAAACAAAGGTCGTCGGGTATCAGCTAGTTTTTTAAAAATTTCATCTCTGTGATTTTTCAGTAGTCCCAGATTTTTTTTTCCAGTTTCGCTAATAGCAAGGAGCGCCAGTTGATGGAGAGTTCATTTCTTCATAATCCAATGCAAGATCTTTTATAGTCCTTTCAAATATTTGTCCATAGTCTGTGTTCATCTGTAAAGGGAATAAAATTAAAAAAAAAAAAAAAAAAAAAAAAAAAAAAAAAAAAAAANAAAAAAAAATCAAACACGATTTGAGAGAAGAAAAAAAAAACGACATTGAAATGTTTCGCAAAACTTTATTTTCATTATAGCCTGTTTATATTTGTAGCCATTTGACGTGGAATTTAAATTTTAAAACAACTTTTTTTCGGCAGCTCTATGGCACGTTCATACGTTCAATACAACAGTTCCCGCCCGATCACTGAAGACAAGCAACGTCCAGTGAGGTTGTACCATGTGGGCTTCGACGTGGGCTCGCGGCCTCGTGATGCTGGCCATTTTTTCCGCCCCACCCAAGCTGGGTGTGGTCTGCAAGTTTCCAGCAAATGGAGGATAAAACCGCCGTCTCGAATAACCAAGAGATGTAAAAGAGACGTTAAGCCAAATTAAAATAAAATCTTTTATAGCGATCAGGTTTTTTTGTTTAAGGAAAGATTTTAAATATTTTTTTAATTTTCGTCGAATCGACTTTTTCAAATTTTGATAATGTCGTAACTGACGAAAGCGCTCGTGACTCAACAATTATTTTGCAGTTGATACAACTTTTTTCTATTTTGAAATTTATTTTTTATATTTCATAATGACTGCAAACATCCTATATACCATCTCTAAATTTAGATAGAAATCTAAATTTTTTTAGATTTCATCTATTAAAAAAAATTAAAAAAACCTATAGTCACCAAAGACACGCCTTGATTATAATAATTATTATAGAGATCAATATTTCAATTTATTGTATGATTTGAGAGATTATAGCGCAAACTCAATAGGATATATCATTCTCGGCTCGGGAGTTTTAGGAAATGAAGAAACATGTAATGATATATTAGTTCTAAATTTTGCTGGAAATGATAGATTAGACATCCCTCATCAATATTAGGAAAAGTCCCGAGGTGGGGCGGTTGCGGAACCTTCCGCCATTTTTATCGGCCGCCATCTTGGATTTTAAATCATATTTTAGTTGTTTTTTTTGCAAATATTTCGAGAAATGTTAACTTTATCGAAACGGTTTACTAAATTCTGTACGACAATTAAATTTCTGACAAAATTATCCGTATAAGTTTTTGTCGTTTTCCGGATAAATGATTAGTCCAGGAATTGTAGATTAAAAAATGGGTTGACAGATATTTAACGATAAAGTTCTAAATTTTGCTGAAAATGTTAAATTAATTAGAACTCTCTTATTATGAGAAGTCCCGAGAGAAGCTAATCTAACATATAGCAAAATTTATAGCTTTATTAGTATTATTTTTTTTAATCAATTTTTAAATTATCGTTGTTCACAAACCGACAGACACACACACAGACACATTGGTCCTTAATGGCTGCTAAGACTCAATATTTGGGCTCTAGGGACATCAAAATGTGTTGAAGTCTCTAGTTGCTCACAAACCGACGGACACACACACACACACACACACATTGGTCCGAAATGGCTGCTAAAACTCAAGTTTTGAGCTCTAGGGAAATCAAAACGTGTTGAAGTCTCTAGTTGTTCACAAACCGACAGACAGACACACACACAGAGACATTGGTCCGCAATGACTGCTAAAACTCAAGATTTGGGCTCTAGGGAAATCAAAACGTGTTGAAGTCTCTAGTTGTTCACAAACCGACAGACAGACACACACGCAGAGACATTGGTCCGCAATGGCTGCTAAAATTGAATATTTGGGCTTTAGTGTCATCAAAACGTGTTTCGACATTGAAAACTCGATATCGAAAATTTCAGCCCACAATGCAATACTTTCCTTTTTAAATAGCATAACCTCTAAAGACCCAGTGTCCAAAATTTTGGACATTCATTTTGTAGGCCTAAATGCCCCCCCCCCCAAAAAAAAATTAGGAATAAACAAGATAATTAGGTATCTTTGAAGTAGAGGTGTTTTGGACCATGAACATTCAATTCATTTGATCATTTTTCAATAGCTAATATTACTAAGATTTTCAGAGGTTTGCATTATTGCAACAACTCAAAATTTTCAAAATTTTGGACTTGGGCGTTTAAGCTTACAAACCGCTCACAGCAGCTCTGGGCTTCTAGGCCTACAAAATAATTGTCCAAAATTTTGGACACTGGGTCTTTAAGCCTAGAAAACACAAAAAAGGCCTTTACGCCTTTAGAGGAAAAAGACAGTTTCTATTCGGTTACCCTGGATTTAAAAGAAATATAAATGAATGAATACGTAACTGTATTATTGTGTTTAGTAAAGTTCACAAAATAGGAGAGATTCAGATATTCCGTTTGATTCCAAAGGAAGCAGAAATGTAATTTCCAAAATTAACCAAATCATATGATAGTTTTGATGACAAAAATCCATCTTGATTTCTCTCATGAATTGATCCTGCAGCTCTTAGCAATTGTAACTTTGCAGTTGTTTCCAGAAATGAACAGTATGGCAGCTCCACATAATAGAGATCCATATAATTCGGGACGCCCGGACCAAAAGCTTCGGACAAATAAAAATTGAAATAGCGTCCAAGATTAGATGTAAAATATGTATGAAATCCTAATTCACAATTAAGATCTTGTACGAAGTGGTAATCAACTGTAAATTAGGAAAAGAATGATGACAAGTTAAAATCAAATCAAAATGAATCAGCATCACGAGAGCGCCAAAACTACGTGGACACCCACTTGTTAAAAACCTCGCTGGACGTTGCTTAACATCAGTGATCTAACGGAAACTGGTATATTTGTTACGGTAAAAGTAGACAATTTGTAATTGTCTACAATTACCGGTAAATGTAGGAAATTATTCTCAAATGTTTAATCGGAATTTTTTTAAATATGCCGAGAATTTTTGAATTTTTTTTTGTTTTTATTTATTATTTTATCAATATAAGCGTTAAGATAAACGCCCCCCCCCCTCCAGAGAGGTTAGGAAATGTTTTGATCGGCCATGCCTCGATTAAACCCTTGCGCCATTCTTGAGAATAATTTTCTACATTTACCGGTAATTGTATACAATTACCAATTATCTACTTTTACCGTATACTATTCACGTTGCCATAGACGCTGGCTTCGGTTACAATTCATGCCCATCAAGAAATAGAAATTCAGTAGGTATTTCAGGTAGATTTTGTTTTATTTTCTTATTGAGATCAATACACTCTTTAGCCAGCGTCTATGATACATTAAATATACCAGTTCCCGTTAGATCACTGACGTTATGCAACGTCCAGCGAGGTTTTAGCCAAGTGGGTGTCCTCATAGGTTCGCGGTCTCGTTTTGAATGAGGTAGCTGGTCTGTAAGTTTCCAGTTTCCATCGAATAGAAACCTCCGTCTCAAATGACCAGTAAATTTTAAAGAGACGTTAAGACTGTGAGCACCAAAGTTGTGACATAATAACAGAAAGAAACAGCATTTCTACCGCGTGTCTTAAAAGTCCGAGACCACCTGAATATCCTTTGAACGGCTTAATGTGGAGTTTTGAAATATTATATCCCAAATTAAACCACCTAATGGTGTGACCAATTTTTCAGGGGCGGGCCCCATGTGGCCCCAGGGAATCCAACTTTTGTTTTTTAAATACGAAACCTCATCTTGTGATACATTTTCAGAAAAACAATAAAATTAGAAGTCTTTTGTGAAAAACTTCACACGTCTAGCATGTTAGGTTTGAAAATGGCGGTCATTTGAAATTTCCAAGACATGACTTCCAAGAGTTTCTAAAACTAGGCGAATTGTAGTTATAATAAAATAATAATTAATTGCAATGGGATATAGAATAATTATTGCATGTCTAGGAACCATTCTTTTCTAGACATATTTTTTTTCGGGGGCGGAATCTATGTGACCCCGTAAAATAAACAACCAATGAATAACTTCTGTTCTTAAATCATCTGAATTTTTTTTTCTTTTTTTTTTAAAAAAAAATATTTTTTTTTTAGTGAAAACAACGTTTATTATTACGGGGTGCATAAATATTGAGATAGAACATTTTGCAAATTTTGAGATAGAACATTAGAACATCAACAATTTTTGTTTTATTTGATAGAAAAAAAATGGGGATGTATTTTGATGTATGATTTATTGAACATATGAATCTTTTGCGGAAGACAATGTCGAGCAAATGTCGATTATGTTGTATTGTGTGTCGCACCGATTAGACGTTTTCATGTGTTCTAACAGTTCTTGATATGCCTCAAGGATTATTTTTTAATGCAGAACCAGACTATCTAAAAATTCTGTATAGGTATGTTTAGTTTGTTCAACCCGGGTTCTGGACACCGTTTGTTGGATCTCGGGTTTCAGCCATTGATTCGTGTACGTGTCTGTCTGTACGTCTGTCTGTGAACAAGATATCTCAAAAACGGCCAGTGCTAGAGACTTGAAATTTGGTATGTAGGTATGTCAGTTTTATGCCATGAACGGCAAATAAGCTTTTGGTAGAAATCGAATATACCGTTGGCGGTTTTCGCATATCCTGCTTAAATTTGAGGACGGTAATAGCTAGAACTATTTACATCAATTTCATACAAGAAATGGAAAAATGCAACTTAGGTTGAAGGGTAATTTATTTTTGGCTACTAATTAGTGGTTGAAGGTCGCTTTTTGGCGGTTCCACATAAAACCAGAATGGAAAGAGCTAGAACTTGAAATTTGGTACCTATTCATATCAATTTTATACAATAAATTGAAGAATACAACTTAGGTTGAAGTGTAATCGAGATTGGGTTCTGAGTACCTCAAAACGACGTGTTTTGGCATTGAAAACTTGACATCGAAAATTTCAGCCCATTACAATAATTTCTTCTTTTTTATAGATCAGGGAAATCGTGTGATGTTTTTTTTTATAATCTCTGGGTAAAAGCGGAGGGACAATCTTTTTGTATAATCTCTGAATAAAAGCCGAAGAATTTTTTTTGTATAATCTCTGAACAAAAACGGAAGGACATTTTTTTTGTATAATCTTCGAACAAGAACCGAAGCACATTTTTTTTGTATAATCTCTGAACAATAGCCACCATATTAGAACATGTATTGTGTTGCATACAACACAAAATTTTATTTGTACTATTCTGCCTGGCTCATAGGTCCTATACTACCCTGTCTATAGGTCTTATACTACCCGCCCTATGGGTCCTATGCTGCCTGCACTATACCTCCTATACTAACTGCCCTATAGGTCCTATACTACCTGCCCTATACCTCCTATATTGACTGCCCTATATGTCCTATACTACCCGCCCTATAGGTCCTATACTACCTGCCGTATACGTCCTATACTAACTGCCATATAGGTCCTATACTACCTGCCCTATAGGTCCTATACTACTCGCCCTATAGGTCTACCCTGCCTATAGGTCTTATACTACCCGCCCTATAGGTCCTATACTACCTGCCCTATAGGTCCTATACTAACTGCCCTATAGGTCCTATACTACCCGCCGTATAGGTCCTATACTACTCGCCCTATAGGTCCTATACTTACATGGTATCCTATACTTACATGGTAATTCTGCCTCAGAACTAGTTTCGTTTGGATCCTCGGAGGTACTTTCGGTTGGCTCCTTTGAGATGTTTTCGTTTTGATTCGCAGCGATGGTTTTGGTATTTGAACTACTAGCACCCTTTGTTTTAAATAGTGAAAAAGAAAAAGCATTGCTACTATTGTGAATTTGTAAAAATAGAATTATAGCGAATGGTAAGCTAGGCTTGAAATACATGTTGACGCTTGGTGGTAATATGAGCAATGATTCTATTTGTTCTCGCACTATGAAAATGTATGTAGGACTGTAGGTTACTACCTAGATATCTTTCTATGTGACCTCAATTTTTTCAACAACAAATGTTTACGCGGAAGGTTTTTTTTCACATCACACTTTCCCCAATGACGGGGACGTAACTAGTGGGGGGGGGTAAACGAGGTGGCTGCCCGGGGCGCGAGGTTTTTGTGGCGCTAAAACGGCATACTTGGGGCATCAAAAAAATATAATCTGACAGTTCACGTGTTAGACGAACTCGACGAGAGACGGGCGCGGACAGAGGAGGATCAGTTACTTATTAGGATGTTCTCCTCCTCCTGCGCCTCTTCCGCGACTTTAGATAAAAGTTAATGAGCCAAAATGGGCTACACCCGTTTCGACGCTATTTTATTCAAATTACAAAAAAGTAGAGAATAAATTATTGCCTTTTGGTAGTTCACGAGGGCAGACGAACTGATGGGTATGAGCCGTTCATTTTGAGGAATCTTTCTTACAGCTCAGGTTCATTGAACTGTTCTGCCCTATAAGTTCATCTTTCTTTTTAAAGTTCACAAGGGCAGACGAACTGATGGGTATGAGCCGTTCATTTTGAGGAATTTTTCTTACAGCTCAGGTTCATTGAACTGTTCTCCCCTATATGTTCATCTTTCTTATTTCTTATTAAAGTTCACGAGGGCAGACGAACTGATGGGTATGAACCGTTCATTTTAAGGAAACTTTCGGCTCAAGTTCAATGAAGTGAACTGTTCTCCCCTATATGTTCATCTTTTTTCTTAAAGTTCACGAGGGCAGACGAACTAATGGGTATGAGCCGTTTGTATATTCATCTTTCTTATTAAAGTTCCCGAGGGCAGACGAACTGATGGGTATGAGCCGTTCATTTTAATGAAACTTTCGGCTCAAGTACACTGAAGTGAACTGTTCTCCCCTATATGTTCATCTTTTTTCTTAAAGTTCACGAGGGCAGACGAACTAATGGGTAAGAGCCGTTTGTATATTCATCTTTCTTATTAAAGTTCACGAGGGCAGAAGAACTGATGTGTATGAGCCGTTCATTTTGAGGAATTTTTCTTACAGCTCAGTTTCATTGAACTGTTCTCCCCTATATGTGCATCTTTCTTATTAAAGTTCACGAGGGCAGACGAACTGATGGGTATGAGTCGTTCATTTTAAGGAAACTTTCGGCTCAAGTTCACTGAAGTGAACTGTTCTCCCCTATATGTTCATCTTTTTTCCTAAAGTTCACAAGGGCAGACGAACTGATGGGTATGAGCCGTTCATTTTAAGGAAACTTTCGGCTCAAGTTCACTGAAGTGAACTGTTCTCCCCTATATGTTCATCTTTTTTCTTAAAGTTCACGGCAGCAGACGAACTGATGGGTATGTTTGTTTTGCCTTTGCAGTGGATTTTCCCTAAGGTAGGCTTCTAGGTTATATAAGTTATATTAAGGTCAATATTTTTGATTGTGGTATTGAATTTTCTATTAAAAAAAGAGATATTTTTTGCTTATTTATCGATTTGACTTACAGTTTTGCCTTAACGTGTTTTCAGTTAGAGTGAACAAACATATGAAGTGTAATCGGCGCGCCCATTTTGAAATATTTGAGCATAAATGTAGTAATTTTAGTGAGCATCAAGGGTTTATGCAAAAATATTTTTACAAATGGGCGTGCCGTAATTCAACACTCGTTGGATATCACTTACCAACAGCAGGTGAAGGACAAAAGTATCCAGAAAACTGCAAGTTAAAAAAGTTTTGAGCAAAAAAATATTTATTTTTTAATACCAAATTTAAAACAAAAAAAAAAAAATGACCTTGAGATGACCCTGAACCTTAGAGAAATAAAATCAAGTTCACCATTAAATTTCCATTCAAGAAATAAGGGGAACTTGTATTGAACGTTTTCTTCCCATCTCTAACGGTTTCCGAGATATTTGACTATGTCCTAAAATAACTCACCCTACTTAAAAATATTGACCTTCGCTACGCCCCCTGCACTCCGGCCACCCCCCAGGTTCGGGGAATTTTAGTATGTTTATCTCCTAAACACTCCAAACAAAGTTCTGAAGTCACTCCTTCCTTTCCAGCCAAAGCACTCTACAACCCTGTTTTGAATATTCATTGTATAATATAAACTATTAAAAACAACCAACAAAATAAAATTTGGAAACAGATGCAAAACATCCTAGAGATAAGAACATCATAAGAACATAAAAAAAAGGCAACATGTTGAACGCTGTGAAAAAAAGAGAAAATCTTGAATAAATAAGAAATGAAGTGGAAACACAAACACACAATATATTTATTGAAAAAAAGAAAGAAAATCTAGAATAAATGCACTAAAAAGAACAAACAAGAAATGAAGTGGAACACACAATATATTTATTGAAAAAAAGAAAGAAAATCTAGAATAAATGCATTAAAAAGAACAAATAAGAAATGAAGTGGAAACACAAACACACAATATATTTATTTAAAAAAAGAAAGAAAATCTGGAATAAATAACAAATGAAAATGGAAACAGAGACACACAATATATTTATTGAGAAAAAGAAAGAAAATCTAGAATAAATGAATAAAAAGAATAAATAAGAAATGAAGTGGAAACACAAAAACACAATATATTTATTGAAAAAAAAAGAAAATCTAAAATAAATTAACTAAAAAGAATAAATAAGAAATGAAGTGGAAACACAGACACACAATATATTTATTGAAAAAAAGAAAAAGAAAAAAAAAGAAAATCTAGAATAAATGAACTAAAAAGAATAAATAAGAAATGAAGTGGAAACAGAGACACACAATATATTTATTGAAAAAAAGAAAGAAAATCTAGAATAAATGCATAAAAAGAATAAATAAGAAATGAAGTGGAAACACAAACACACAATATATTTATTGAAAAAAAAAGACCCTAGGAAAATTATCAGAACTAAAATATGTCAAGCCGTTTTCGAGATAAGGCCAAATTTCCTATTTTTTCTCCAAAATCGGACAGTCACGGTCCGATATCTTAAAATTTGTCGCGACAAGATATATCAACTCAAAGCGACAAAGTTTTAGGTGGCTGTGTAGTCCTTATTTTAGGTCAGTTTCTGCAAAGGTATGGCCAGCCATTCTTAAGTTACGAGTTCGAAACCGGGAACGGGTAAAATAAAATTTAGAAAATATTAAAAAGTAAGAATGGCCGTGCCTCTAAGGTGCTTGGAGAAACGTTTAAATCTGGATTTTTAAAGGTTGCGATATACAGGGTGGACACAAAAAAATACCCCCCCCCAAATTTGCATTGCCCTTGAAAAACAAAACTAGCAATATAAGAATCGTAGCAAAGCACGGGCGAAATAATGGAAACACAGCACACAATAGTGGAAACACAGCACACAATATATTAATTTATTGAAAAAAACAAAACAAAAACAAACAAATTATTAATAAAACTAGTTATAAGGGAACCCCAAGGAAGGTGCGTGGATATTTATAGTGCCATCATAACGAATAGAGCAGAAACTGTGAAACTCGTGCACAAGACATGTGGACAGCCGCCACATCACACTCAGGTAGCTTTAAGACTATGCACACCAAACGACGTAAAAATTATTATTACTGACGTTAAGATTACAGTATGCATATCAGTACGAATGTTTTTTTATCTCATGTCGATGTCGGTGTGCACACACTATCAGCTGATATGTCGACAATATACTCCACCAAACTCCAAGTTTGTCTGTTTACACTATCGCCACAGTTTCACCCTTCCTCAATCGCAGGGTTTAGATTAACCAAGTTTCCACATTTTTCTGTACTATTCGTTGTGGTGCCATTATCAAAAAACGCAACCCTTACAGCTTTCCAGACAAGCTTTCCTTTAAACCCTTACAGCTTTCCTTTAAACGTAAAGCGGTTATTTTAATCTGTATAGTCTACTTCATATTCAGAACCTGATCCACTTGATGGCGAAGAATCTTGGCCAAAGCTGGGAGCAATTGCAGGAGGCAATCCGCCATTAAACACAGTTTCTACGTAATCCCAGGTCTGTTTCATAAATGGAACGAAATACTCATCCCTGAACATTAACTCG